>CM043116.1:75380237-75548711 GCA_023701765.1 Hylyphantes graminicola
TTCTCGTCAGACTGTCGTTGTGCGGGTGTATCCAGTGAAATTCTGTTAGATTTGTTGTAGCGATGATTTGACAATTCCTGTTTGGAATTTATGAAATCTTTTTGTAGTTCAAAATGTAAATAGTTTTTTTTTTTTTTAAAAAAGAATGACATCGTCTGTTAAACTATTAAAGTGATTTGGCAAGATACAGGGTCGTCCAGAAATAAGTTTCCCAACTCAGAGGTCTGCGCAGGATGCTGCATTGGTCAGAAAGAAATAAAATTTGAGATACATACATTTCAGGTCATGCGCTCTTGATTTATTAAAAAAAATCAGGACAAAAAATTTGCCACTAGGTGAATCATATTTAACTACTAATCAATTTGATATCAAAAAGGCATTCTACAGTTGTTCTACATGCGATTCGTGGTTCTCCATAACACTTTCCATTCTTATTGTTATGTGTTTCACAGCGGAACGTAGTAAATCTTCAGAAATTCCATGATCGTGTGTCGAACAATTGAAGCTTTCAGATCCACCTAGGTTGCAGGACGCTCTATGTGGACCTTATCCTTTAAGTATCCCCACAACCAGAAATCACATGGAGTGAGATCAGGTGAGCGAGGTTGCCAGGCAGTCTGAAAAAGCGGCTGATCACACGTTCATCGGTGAAAGTTACTTGCAACACCTGTCTAACACCACCAAGAAGTGTATGGGGAGGGGCACCATCCCGTATGAAAATTGTGTCCTGCAGGCGGCCACGTTGCTGTAGTTGAGGAATCACAGATCTTGTCAACATGTCTTGATACCGCCTTCCTGTGACATAGCAGTTATTTTAACCCGCGTGGAGTAATCTCTTCAAAAAAAATAACGGCCCAATGATGAATGTGGCAGTAAAATCGCACAATTTATTCTGCAGTTAGGTGTATTCACCTGAACATTCAGATGCAAATGAGCCTCATCCGACCAAAGGATGTTCCACGGCCAAGCAGCATCAACCACCATGAGGGCTAGGAAATGCAGAGCAAATGTTTCCCGAACTTCAAGATCCTTGTCAGTCAGTTTGTGTAGACTAAGGATTTGTAAAGATAATCCTCGCATCACACGTCAGACGGTCCAATAGGGTATATCCACAGCACGAGAAACAGTTGGCACACATAACAATACCATGTGGAGATTGGCTCCCTAGTAGCATTTTTTCATCGACCGATAATCGAATACTCATCGTTCGTCGGTGAGTCGGTGAGAATTGGAACATCGGATTTGAATAGAAAATTGCCCGTTTCCTCGATAACTGCTCGTTTATGTTCGCTCGATAGAGGATCTATCGATGAGTTTTTTTTTTTCGATGAGATTCCGATCAAATGTCAATAAGAAATCGATAAGAATCCGATGAGCAGCAATCGAAATCTCATCGGCCGATGGAATTTCCAACACTTTCCTATAAAATTTTGATCATTTTACGACATGTTAGTACAAAATTTCTAAACTAGAAGGCGACACTAAGTTTTCTGTTGGTTTTATTGGTTACGCTGATTCGAACCGGCCTAGCTGATTCGAACCGCCGATCTCTCGTCCCGCGTTCTCGTATTGCTTGGGTATTGCCGTGCGCAAACCCACTCTGCCATTGATGCTTGCAGTGGGGTTGCGTGTAAATAAAGAGGTGAAAATTATGTTTGTTAATGAAGTTGTATGTTATTAATTAAGAAATTTTAATTTTGATTTTTCATTTGCAAGTTGCAAATTATATTTACATATTACTTTATTTAAGTCAACAGCACTAACAGATATATGTTAAATTTAAAAATAACTCTTGGTAACTTAAGTATTAGAGTTGTGAAAAAAAGAACACCCTGTTCTTTTGAACAGGCTCTTTAAAAAGAACAAAAGCAGTATGTTCCTAGCTTTTGAAAAAACCTGTTCTTCCGTAATTAACGATTTTTCGTCAAAATTTATTTTTACGCTTAACAAAGTAAATACACTCATCTAATTCTTATTCCGTTACTCGGTAAATCATTAATCATAAAGTTCGTAACAAAACCAACAATAGCCTCTCCTCATAGTTGGTGAGTGGGTTTGGACGAAAAGTCTTCTTCTCATCTTACGTTACGAAGGCCCGAAATGTTATACCCACTATTCCAGCAATGAAACAGATTTCAAAACGATTACGATGAAGAAAAAAGAGCATTGAACATGTGTTCTTTTTATATGCTCTGTGATGCTTTTTCGCAGAGAGGTAGCTCTTTTTTGGAGCAGCTCCTTTTTGGAACGGGACCGTTCTTTTTCGCGGACTATCAAACCAGAGCAGATTGTTCTGAGCCGCTTTTTTTTACAGGTTGCTCTGGAAGACGCTCCTTTTTTGCGATGAGCCGATTGCTCTGAGAAGCTCTTTTTCACAGGTTGCTCTAGAATACGCTCTTTTTTGCAGAGATCTCTTTTAGCATTGTTTTGAACGGATTGGGTATTTATCGTACTTGTGTTTTGGATGTGTGCGTGTGACATTTTTTGTTTATTCTTTTTTTTTTGTAATTTACCTTGAGTTTCAAAATTTCAGTATTTTGATCAATATTAAGTTTTTTTAGAGAAAATGTAAGTATCAGATTTAAAATTTGCAATTTGATTTTTTTTTAATTGAGAATTTTTTAATTGAATTTTTTTTAAAAATTTAATACGTTTGAGAAGTAATATTAAATATATTTTTTTAAAACGTGCGTTGAATGGCATGGTTTCCCGAGCCTCAATAATTGTCGCAAAGTTTTAAGAAGTAAACCTTTAAATTATTTTTCAAAAACTTATAAAACTAGGCCCAGTAGTTTTTTTTTATAAAATTAAAGTACATTACTTAATTTTTTTAGCTGTAAATTATTTGATTTATTCAGATATTTCGTATTAGTCATAATACCTCCCCCCTCCCCTCCAAGGATCGATGTTAAGACACATTTTTGTTGTTAAAAAATCATGAAATTCAATTAATTGGTATAGATAAATTTCTAGTTAGAACAAGCAATTTTTTAGCTCTCAAAACCAGCCAAATTTCTAATTAATAATGTGCATTTTATTTTTCCTGTCTCATATGTAAGCTTTTTTTTTGTGTTAAATAATTCGAATTACACTGCCTTGGGAGGTAAACTGCAGTATCTAGGCTATGGTTTGGACCACTGTTACAAACATTTGATAACTCTGACCTATCAAAATGTTTACTTATAAACAGATTATTTCTGAGTCAAAATTGTCCAATTCAAAGTCGTGGTTGCAGCAGTTTACGAGCCCATGGCAGTAATACAAGGTAGTTTTAAGTAAGTTTTATTTTTAAATATTTAATTCACAGAAACTTTTTATTTTATTTCCATTATTTCAAATGTCGTTAGAATGCCACTTTCCTACAGAAAAAAACCCGGCTGAAACCGGAAACCACATGGTAGATCGCTGAGTGGTATAAAGTAAAAAAATCTTACATTTTACCCGTTTGCGGTTTGTTTATGTATGGTAAAGGTACTAAGAGAATGCGTTTACTAGAAGGGCCGAGTTTAGGGTTGCTAGATTGACTCAATGTAGCTGTTTTGGCTGATGCTTGAACCGCACTTCTGATTAAAATTTTTTGAAAAGTAGACGAAATTGTTCTTTCTAATGATTTGGTTAGATTTGAAAATCTTTAAATTGTTTTTTATTAGTCCAGTCTAGAACATTTTTTAAACAATTTGTTAATTTTTCGCTTTTGAATTTGTTTATTTGTTCTTTTAACCTTGTGGAAAAGGACTTATTGGAAGATATTATTTGGTATTTTTTTATTTTCTTTTGGGTCGTATTTTAGCTATTTTTTAGAAATTTCATCTGGTCATCCTGGTAGCAGCTCTAATCAATGTAATGTGCTGTTCTGATTAGAGGGCGCATTTCTTAGCGTCTTTGTGTGATAGTTCGTTCCAAGATTCTTCTTCACTCGAATGGAATTATTTTAACATAACGTACTTGGAGAAACTCATAGTATTGTTGAATATTTTAATTCATTACCAATAATTTATATAATCTGCAAAAATAAAAACAGTTTTTAAAATTTATGTATTTTAAACAAGAAAACATTACTTTACTTTTAATAATAAAACTTCAAAGTCCAATTGGAAATATAATGTTTTGCATATTTCAAGTTTGTCCTGAATTTTTTGATAATTTCCTTAATTCTTCCCCATATAAAGCAACTTCTGTGAAATGAATAGGTTAAAGAACTGTTCGTTTTAAAAGAACAGGAGCAGGGAGCAACTGCTCTTCAAAAAGAGCATAAATATAACATCTCTATTACGTATTTAAGTTTTTGGATCATAATCTTTATTTAAAAATCTATTTTACTTAAGTTTATCGAAAATTAATCATGGCAAAAAAAAAAAGTTAAAAATTAATTTCGAAGTAAATAAAAAAAAAGTTATCACACAGTAAAAATATTTATCTATTTACACGTAATTAAAAATGAATGGCGTGTGTAAGTTAATGAAAAATAACTATTACCAGTTGGAACATGATATTTTTCAGATGTGCAGTTTTCGAAATAATTTAACCCGATTTGTATGTACAGGGGCGCCGACTTATAGAAAATATTGGGGGGGGCCCATGCGGGGGTTTTGTCCCCGGGAAATTTTCTAAATTTTCAATTAAACATAGTGAGTTTTTAAGCGTTTTAGAGTCAGATGCTGAACATTCATTAGAACCCCGAAAGCTCAACCCTCCGGGAAACTCGAAAAGCCTGACAATTTTTTTGGCTTTGGCTTTTTTTTCCTTTTTGGAAAAAAAAACAAAAACACGGACGTTATTTTCGTAAGAAGCTAATTAATTTACAGTAATAATTATGCTTATGGACTATAACTGTGCGTATAACCCTTCACTCCTGATGTAAACTCGACGCCCTTCAAGTCCTGAGTTTCCGTTTTTCCACTGAATTTTGCATCAGATTAATAAGTGAAATAGCAAATTAAAGCTTGTCTTGAATAATGCTCAGGGTTCATTAAACAAAAACAATATATCAAAGTTAATGCTAATACAGTGTGCCCAATACTTCTTGTCAAAAAGTATGTAAAAAGCAGGTTTTAATTGGGTCTTAAATCCTAAAAATATTTATTAATAATTATTTGAAAATAACTAATAAAGTAATATGGTATACTTCCTAGCGCGCCGGCAATGGATAAATTTGTTGCCAAAATTTAACAAATTTATCCATTGCAAACTTAATTCACATTACACACAAGAGAACGTGCTGGGGAAGTTCAAAATGCAAACTCAAAATTCTTTTTCTAGCTAATGTTACACTTACACTTTTAATAAAAATGACACCTGCCGGTTACGTGGCCGGCAGGCGCCAAACAAAAAGAGAAAAACTGCAGAGTAAAAAGAAATCGGAAATAAAAATAAGGTTACGTAGTAATATTGATATTCTGACACACTGAACGAAACTATCCTAATTTTGTGATTTTGCAATGCATAATATAACTAATAATTTTCTTAAATTATTGGGGGGGCTCTGCCCCCCTGAACGAATTTTTGAGGGGGCTCGGGCCCCCTCAGTCCCTATGGAGTCGGCGCCTCTGTGTATGTACCCTAGTAGCATTGCTTCTCGAAATTTGCTCGATCGGTCATCGATCGATCATCGGTTTAGCGAAAACTCCCCGGTGATCGCATCCGTTATCCGAAAATGCTCGAGACGAGATCGGCAATCGGTGATCGAAATCCTATCGAAAAAAGTCATCGATTCGATATCGGCCAACGGTGGAAATTCAACCTACGTACGTTTCATCAGAAAATTATTTCGAATCGCTATCGCAACGATAAGAATCCGAAAAATTTGGCTTTTTTATTTTAGTGCATACATACAAATTGCGTTAAATTATTTCGAAAACTTCATATTCGAAAAATATCTTATCCCAACTGGTAATAGTTATTTTTCATTTACTTACACACACCATTTTTAATTACGTGCAAATAGATAAATATTTTTACTGTGTGAAAACTTATTTCTTTTATTTACTTCGAAATTAACTTTTATTTTTTTTACCACGATTAATTTTCTATAAACTTAAATTAGATAAAATAGATTTTTGAGTAAATATTATGAACCAAAAAACTTATATACGTAAGTTACCAAGAGTTATTTTTAAATTTAACATATTTCTATTAGTGTTGTTGACTTAATAAAGAAATATTTAAAAGGAATTTGCAACTTGCAAAAGAAAAATCAAATTTCTTAATCAATAACATACGACTTCATTAAGAAACATCCTTTTCACCTCTTTATTTACACGCAAACCCACAGCAAGAGTCGATGGCCGAGTGGGTTAGAGCACGCTCTCCGGTGCAAGGTGAAAGCGCAAGTCCAGAGATCGGCGGTTCGAATCCCCTGATATCCGAAATTCCAGAAAAAAAACCAATCAGTGCCGCCCTCTAGTGTAGAAATTTTGTACTAACATGTCGTAAACTGATCGGAATTTTATCGTAAAATGCTCGAAATTCTATCGGGCGATGAGATTTCGATTACTGCTCATCGGATTCTCATCGATTTCTTATTGATATTTGGTCGGAATCTCATCGAAAAAAACTCATCGATGGATGCTCGATCGAGCGGACATTTCCGAGCAGTTATCGAGGAAACGGGCAATTTTTGATTGATATCTGATGTTCGAATTCTCATCGGCTCACGAATCGGCGAACGATGGGTAATCGAATATCGGTCGATGATAAATTGTTACTAGGGAACTAAAATAAAAAAAAGTCAAATTTTTCGGATTCTTATCGCTGCGATATCGATTCGAAATAATTTTCCGATGAAACGTACGCTGCTGATTGAATTTTCCCCTTTGACCGAAATCATATCGATGACTTTAATCGATAGGATTTCGATCACCGATTGCCGATCTCGTCTCGAGCACTTTCGGATAACGGATGCGATCACCGGTGAGTTCTCGCTAAACCGATGATCGATCAATGACCGATCAAGCAACTTTCAAGAAGCAATGCTACAGGGCTAGTTGTTTCAGCAACTGCCAAAGCAACATCTTCTACTCTTGCAGATTCGACAGGCTTGTGTCCTCTACATGGCAAAGTCCAAGCTGTCCGGTTTTTTTTTTTTTAAACTTCTTCATGATTTTTCGCAGACCTCATTTTGTCATCGGTCCTCGGCGAAAATTTTGCAGCTTTCAGGAATTTTTTTTAAAGCAACAACGGGGTTCTCGTCGTTCTGGTAGAAAAGTTTATATAACAGTGGTTTTTCTTTTAAATTAGGCATTTTGCAACACACGAGTTGGAATCAACTGCTGGTTAAACACTGCCCGTCTTTCACTTCTGTAGGGCTTGTCTATTGGATTTGTTGCGCAGAAACGTTTTTTCTGAAAGTCACGTTGTTGTAATATGCAAATTACTAAGGTCTTCTTCCTTGCTGGCTAGCCTCTTTCCTCGCCTCATTTCATCCCATGTGATTTTTGGATGTGAGAATTCTTAAAGGGTGCCATGGTTTACCGAAACGCTAGAAAACTTGGCAGATGTGAAAGCCTTAATTGTTCGGCATTTTTGCGGTCTTTCTGCGATCCACTGTGGAACACAAAGCTATAAAAATGGAAAAAATTAAGGATAACCACGTATCTCATGTAGAACAACTGTAGAATGCCCTTTTGATTTGCAGCGCCACCTAGCGGCAAATTTAAGAACAAATTTTTTGTAATAAATCAAGAGCGCATGACCTGAAATGTCTCTAAATCAAATTTTATCACCTTCTGACCAATACAGCATCCTCCACAGGTCTCTGAGTTGGAAAACGTATTTCTGGACGACATTGTATTTTGCCCTTTAACAAAAGTCACCAAAATATTTTTAAACTAGTTTGAAAAGTTATGTTTTTAAATTAAATTTATCTTAAAAAACATATCGTCGGTAAACTGACAAAACCACGAATGAGCAAAAACACCGGGATGGAAAACAGGAAACATTTAACCCTCTAGTGCATGAATTTTTTGTTTCGTCCCAAAAAAATATATTTGTATCTCTAATGCTCATACATCACGGGAAAAATACGGAAAAAAATTAAATGCATCGGAATTTAAATAATTTCATTTTTTAAATTTGTTACCAAACGGTAACACCATGCATTAAGCTCTAAAAAGATGCTTAAGGGATCATAGGCGTCTTAAAAATGTGCAAAGAAGAAACTACAAAGTATAGTTTGATCTTTCATGTAATTTTTTAACTACTCAATATATAAGCATAATTTTTTTATATGTAATTCTACAAGATTTATTTAATATGAAACAAATTTTAAAATTTATGAAACTTTAGCCACAACTAAAATAAATGATATTAAACATAAAGCTATTTGAACACATTGTGATTAGGCTTGCGCGGCAAATTGTAAGGTCAAAATTGAAGACATGACCAAGAAAATGACTTCATATTGTACGAATATGTACAAACAAAGACTTATACCTAAATTCTCAGCTCAATTTTAATTAGAAATTATTTTTAAAAAATTTTTTAATCAAAATTTTAAAATTTTAATTAATTTTTTTAGAAAAAAGTTCTTAAAATAATTTCTTATTAAAATTGAGCTGAGAATTTAGGTATAAGTCTTTGTTTGTACATATTTGTACAATATAAAGTCTTTTTCTTGGTTTTGTCTTCAATTTTGACCTCGCAATTTGCCACGCAAGCCTAATCACAATGTGTTTAAATAGCTTTATGTTTAATATCATTTATTTTAGTTTTGGCTAAAGTTTCATAAATTTTAAAAAAATTTTCATATTAAATAAATCTTGTAGAATTACGTATAAAAAATTTATACTTGTATATTGAGTAGTTAAAAAATCACATGAAAGATCAAACTATGCTTTGTAGTTAATTCTTTGCACATTTTTAAGACTCCTATGACCCCTTAAAGTTCGGGGTACGAATATTTTTATTCAAACTATTACCTTTTTCACTTTTTATATTTCCAATAAATTATACTTAAAAATAAAGCTTATTGATAATTTTATTATTCTATAAGAAGTTGCAGAGGCACACAGACACATAGTTTTAGGTATAAAATCTTTAATAAAAACGTGTATAACAAACAAAAAAGAGTATTAATATTTAGTACATTTAGATTTTGTTAAACAGGAAAAATTAGTTATTAAAATAATTATGAATAGTAGTTACTTTTGAAACAAAATTAATGTACAAATAGAAGGCAATAGCAGATTTAGTACAAATAGCAGGTATTTATGAATAAAAATATACAAAAAATCATTTTTAAACATAATTTTTTTAAATGGCAGAATGATACGACATAAAACAGTTATTTTTACTCTTAAAATCAAGTAGTACCAAACATTTTAAACACTGAACTCATGTGAATCCATTACAGAGATACACGCAAATTAGCAACAAAAGTTGTGCTTAATGCATGATGTTACCAAACGGTAACACATGAAAAAACCAACTACAAACTACCAATTTTGAAAAGAATGATTAGAAAACTACTAAATATAGTTAAAAATAACCCTCTTGAACTATAATTTTTTTTTCAAAAGCAATATTTTTTCAAAGCAAAATTTAATTGTATTTAGTACTAGTATTATTCCTTTGAATTCTGTCAAACACGTAAATTCACAACAGTTAGAAACTTCACTTTTTAATTTTGAATACACTTTTACTACTGTCAATTATGAGGGTTATTATTAACTAAAACTTCAAAATGGAATGTAATAGATGAAAAAAACACAAATTTGTCGAGAGGGAGGTCTATTTTAAAAGAATAAAGTGGATTATATAACTTGTTACCGAACGGTAACACTATGCATTAGAGCAGGGGGTTCCAACCTTTTTTGCATCGGTACCACACTTGACTTTTCAGGATTTTTGGCGTACCACCAAAACCTAAATATGTAGTAACCGTATAATATGTGATATTTTTAAAAGTGTTAAATGCTGTTTTTGAATAAACACGAAAAAAAGTTCAACAATTTAATGATAAGTAAAACATTGTTTTTCCTATACAAAAATATACTTTTATAGTCGTAAGTGGGAACTTTTGTTGTTTTTTGCATGTGATTAAAACATCACAAATTTTAGTAGGGAAACTTAAATTCACTCTTTCATTTCTCATTATTCTTTTTTTTTTTTTTTTATTGTTGCTGTGTAGTTCAACTTCATACAAGTTCAGACATACAAATGGCATCACAAGTTAGAGAGAAGTAGAAGATCAAAAGTATTAGAGTATTATATTAGGATTAGGACCAGATTTAATTAAAAAAAAAGATTTCTCTTTAATATAATGTTTAATGTTTAATAAAAATATACTGTAGTTGCTCATGAATCGCGTACAGAAACTAATATAAATTGAGCTCACAAGCTCACGCGTTACAGTCTGAAACATTCCGTACCACCTACCCAACGTCCCGACCACCACCACCTGCATTAGAGGGTTAAACTGGTTTTTGGCTTCAGTTAAATGGGCAAAAACAGTTCTTAAGGGGTCATAGGAGTCTTAAAAATGTGCAAATAAGGAACTACAAAGTATAGTTTGATCTTTCATGTATTTTTTCAACTACTAAATATATAAGTTTAATTTTTTATATGTAATTCTACAAGTTTTATTTAATATAAAACAAATTTTAAAATTTATAACTAACTAATTATAATTTTAAAATTTTAACTTTAGCCAAAATTAAAATAAATGATATTAAACATAAAGCTCTTTGAACACTTTGGGTTTAGGCTTGGGCGGCAAATTTTGGGGTCAAAATTGAAAAAATGACCAAGAAAATGACTTTATATTGTACAAATATGTACAAACAAAGACTTATACCTAAATTCTCAGCTCAATTATAATTAGAGATCATTTTTTAAAAGAATTTTATTCAAAATTCTTAATTTTTTAATAATTTTTTTAGAAAAAAGTTCTTAAAATAATTTCGAATAAAATTGAGATCAGAATTGAGGTATAAGTCCCAGTTTGTACATATTTGTACAATATAAAGTCATTTTTTTGGTCATTTTTTTCAATTTTGACCTCACAATTTGCCGCTCAAGCCTAACCCCATGTGTTCAAAAAGCTTTATGTTTAATATGACTTATTTTAGTTTTGTCTAAAGTTTCATAAATTTAAAATTTGTTTTATATCAAATAAATCTTGTAGAATTACATATAAAAAATTAAACTTGTATATTGAGTAGTTAAAAAATTACATGAAAGATCAAACTGTGCTTTATAATACCTTCTTTGCACATTTTTGAGACTCCTATGATCCCTTAAGCTGAACTGGTTAAAACTGAAGAACCGTTCGAATAAACATTTAAACTGGTTAACTGAAGGTTTTGTTAGTTTGAATTATCAACGCACTAGATTGCTATAGGTGATGGGCGTCGAAATTCAAGCAGGCATTATGTATATCAAATAAACATTTTTAGCCATATAACATAAACAAGGTGTTAATTAAAAATTTTATAAGCAATATGTTATAATATGAAGGTCTATAGACAATTTAAGAAACCAAACACTTATGGTGTTATAAACGATTTGCTATTGTAACAGACTTTGACTGTATATATTTGACTTTTATTAAGATTTCAGTCGGAGCCGTGCTCTTCACTGGATCTCAACTGTGACAGAGCCACCTGTACTGCGGCCGCCAGATTGGCAAGTGGCCACTTAAGGGGTCATAGGAGTCTTAAAAATGTGCAAAGAAAGTACTACAAAGCATAGGCTGATCTTTCATGTAATTTTTTAACTACTCAATATACAAGTATAACTTTTTATATGTAATTCTACAAGATTTATTTATTATAAAACAAGTTTTATAATTTATGAAACTTTAGCCAAAACTAAAATAAGTGATATTAAACATAAAGCTATTTGAACACTTTGAGATTAGGCTCGCGCGGCAAATTTTGAGGTAAAAATTGAAAAAGGACCAAGAAAATGACTTTATATTGAACAAATATGTACAAGCTGGGACTTATACCTAAATTCTCAGCTCAATTTTAATTAGAAATTATTTTAAGAACTTTTTTCTAAAAAAAATCATAAATTTTTTTTTAATTTTGATTTTATTTTTTTGAAATTATTTCTAATTAAAATTGAGATGAGAATTTAGGTATAAGTCTTTGTTTGTACATATTTGTACAATATAAAGTCCTTTTCTTGGTCACTTTTTTTCAATTTTGACCTCAATTTTCCCCGCGCAAGCCTAATCCCAATGTGTTAAAATAGCTTTATGCTTAATATCATTTATTTTAGTTTGGGTTAAAAATTCATCAATTTTAAAATTTGTTTTATATTAAATAAATCTTACAGAATTACATATAAAAAAAGTTATACTAATATATTGAGTAGTTAAAAAATTACATGAAAGTTCAAACTATACTTTGCAGTACAGCTGTGGAAATAAAAAAGTACCCACTTGAGGTTATTTCATCCGTTAGTCACCCTATAGAATCGGACCTTTTTGAGATGGTGAACAATTAATATTCTGAGTGAGTTGCACGACACAAAATTTGCACAAGGGGCCGCCTTCGTATTAAAAGTGTCACGAACTTTGAAATTTCCAATGGCAACACCCATTTTTAATAACTTAGAAATGCTAAGCACCCTTGAAAACAATAAAGTTTTTGTTACATTTGGATGAATATTTGACGAGTTATTCAATCGAATCACTTGTGGACCTTTTGGGGACCATCTCTAAAATGACAAGCAAGCATGCATGCAAGGCCGTCTTTATTTATCAATTACACCCGTAATCTTATACACAGTCCCCTAAAGGTTAATTAAAATGTATTTTTTGATTTACTCAGCAAATTATGAATAAAAGTTTTAAAAAATTTGGATCCCGCTTAAACTTCCTGTCTAAAATTTAGTTCTTTAAAAATATTAAAGGGTTTCTATTCATATTTTTCATAAAAAGTTATATAATAATTATTTAAAAATATAAAAATTGTTTTAAATTGACCAATATGAATTTCTTTTGTTTGGGTTATTATAATTTCTTTTCAGTAAAAAATACGTTTCATTATCTTAATTATTTATAGAATGGCATAGTTTTTTTTTTATGCAATTCATTTAACATTATGGGACCTAAACTTTGCCCGTCTCTAACTCCTCTAATAATGCTTAAATACTAACAAAATTTGGCATTTCGTATTAAAATATGTCAGATATTTTGAAACATGGATTCAAAAAGGAGTGTTGCTTTTGGAAATTTTAAAGTTAGTAAAATTTTTAATATGAAGATGGCCCCTTATGCAAATTCTGTGTCATGTAATTACCTCAAATGGTAATTGTTCACAATGTCAAAAAGGTTCGATTCTTTATAATGACTAACAGCTGAAATAATCACTAGTGGATACTTTTTTATTTCCACAGCTGTACCTTCTTTGTACAGCTGTGGAAATAAAAAAGTACCCACTTGAGGTTATTTCATCCGTAAGTCACCCTATAGAATCAGACCTTTTTGAGATTGTGTACAATTAACATTCTGAGTTAATTGCAAGATACAAAATTTGCATAAGGGGCCGTCTTCATATTAAAAATATTACGATCTTTGAAATTTCCAATAGCAACACCCAATTTTAATAACTTAGAAATGTTAAGCACTCTTGAAAACCCTTAAATCTAAGTTTTTGTTACATTTGGATGAATATTTGACGAGTTATTCAATCGAATCACTTGTGGACCTTTTGGGGACCATCTCTAAAATGACAAGCAACCATGCATGCAAAGCCGTCTTTATTTATCAATTACACACGCAATCTTATACACAGTCCCCTAAAGGGTAATTGAAAGGTATTTTGTGATTTACTCAGCAAATTATGAATAAAAAAATTTTAAAATTGGGATTTCGCTTAATCTTCTTGTCTTAAATTTATTTCTTTAAAAATATTAAAGGGTTTCTATTCATATTTTTTTTAAAAAATTAATATAATAATTATTTAAAAATATAAAAAGTGTTTTAAATACCCCAATATTGATTGCATTTTGTTTGGATTATTACAATTTCTTTTCAGTAAAAAATTCGTTTCATTATCTTAATTGTTTATAGATCGGGATAGTTTTTTATGTGCAACTCATTTAACATTATGGGACCTAAACTTTGAACGTCTCTAACTCTTCTAATAATGCTTAAAAACTAACAAAATTTGGCATTTCGAATTAACATAGATCAGAGATTCGAAATATGGATTCAAAAAGGGGTGTTGCCATTGGAAATTTCAAAGATCGCAATATTTTTAATATGAAGACGGCCCCTTACGCAAATTTTGTAACGTGCAATTTACTCAGAATGTTAATTGTACACAATCTCAAAAAGGTAAAATTGTATAGGGTGACTAACGGAGGAAATAACCTCAAGTGGGTACTTTTTTATTTCCACAGTTGTAATTTTTAAGACTCCTATGATCCCTTAATGTCTCTCTTTTTCAGAGGGCAAGAAAACATTTGCAACCTGCGCTAAATGCCAAGTTCTCCAGGGTCTCCTCCAAGCTTATTTTAGACTGCGTCGGACTATCTTTTTCTTCTGCTCGTCATTTTTATTTATGCTCGTCATAGACTTTCTTCTGATCACCGATCTTTTGGACTTGGTCCGACTTCGTCAGACCAAGGTGGATTAGCCACAAAAACAGGAAGATTTCACTTCAATCCTTGCTAAAATTTTATTACAATAATGAGTATTTATTTACATCCAGTACCTAATACGGCTTGTATTTTTGCATACAACTTAAATTACTTAATGCTTTTATAATGTCCAAATTTCAAAAGAGTTGATCACTCTAAGCCAAAGTTGGTTAAACATAGAGTTGTTATTTGAACCATTCCAAATCAAGTTTGATCCGATATTATTTCCTACTATATTAGTATATATACAGGTATATATTGAACTCGAATCACATACATGTTTTTTTTTTTAATATTATATGAGCTGATCATTGGTTTGCGAGGATATCCTCAAGATTAGAAGTTACATGTGTAACTGGACAGCACTACAAAATAGAGTAGGTAAGTTATCGGCAGATTTATGTCAGCTGTACATTTAATTGTTTGATAGACATAGGACTTGTGTTCTATTGTAATTAGCATCCTATTTAGGTGAATGCCTACATTGCGGAAAAATTACTCTTTTTCAGGAAGAAATAATTTTAATAACATAACCTCAATTATTTGACCCTCTTTTATCTGGAACTCTCTTTTAAGGGGTCATAGGAGTCTTAAAAATGTGCAAAGAAGGTACTACAAAGCATAGTTTAATCTTTCATGTAATTTTTTAACTGCTCAATAAATAAGTACAATTTTTTTAAAGGTAATTCTACAAGATTTATTTATTATAAAACAAATTTTAAAATTTATGAAATTTTAGCCAATACTAAAATAAATGATGTTAAACATAAAGCTATTTGAACACATTGGAATTAGGCTTGCGCGGCAAATTTTGAGGTCAAAATTGAAAAAATGACCAAGAAAATGACTTTATATTGTACAAACTGGGACTTATACCAAAAATTCTCAGCTCAATTTTAATTAGAAATTATTTTAAGAACTTTTTTCTAAAAAAAAAATTAAAAATTTTGATTTTAATTTTTTTTAAAATAATTTCGAATTAAAATTGAAATAAGCATTTAGGTATAAGGCTTTGTTTGTACATATTTCTATAATATAAAGTCATTTTCTTGGTCATTGTTTTAATTTTGACCTCAAAATTTGCCGCGCAAGCCTCATCCCAATGTGCTCAAATAGCTTTATGTTTAATATCATTTATTTTAGTTTTGGCTAAAGTTTCAAAAATTTTAAAATTTGTTTTATATTAAATAAATCTTATAGAATTACATATAAAAAAATACACTTATACAGGGTGAGGCAAACAAAACCGGCCCCGAGGTGGAGATAAGAATACGACAGAAATGTTGCCAATTCAAAAACCAATACAAAAACAGGTTTGCTTACTGAAGCTATTGATCGCTTCATTATTAAGCCCAAACAAACGCTTGGCGACTTATTTGACGACAACTACTCTACGCTTTTAAGAAGCTAGTTGAAATGGAATATAAACAAGGTTAGTAGAGCTGATCAAGATTTAGTGATAATGTGATTGTTTCGGTCGTTATTTTTACTAGAGAATCGGACCTTTCTGTTTTTGGTAATACAAAACATTCTAAATTGATTGCAAGACACAAAATTCGCATTATGGGACGTCTTCATACAATACGAACTAAGATCTGTACTCGCCACTAGTCTATGAGTAGCTCTAATGTGAAGCGAATCCGATCCAACCAATGCAAACAGGTTTCAGGCGGCTTCAAAAGTTTTTCTCGCCAAGCATTTCAACGTATTTCCATCTCTAGATCGGGGCCGGGTTTTGTTTGCCTCACCCTGTATATTGAGTGGTGAAAAAATTACATGAAAGATCAAACTATACTTTGAAGTACCTTCTTTGCACATTTTTAAGACTCCCTATGACCCCTTAACTGAACAGTTCATACAAAAAATTATCCAGGTAGATCATTATCAGTTGTTTACAAAAGAAACTAGAAATCAGCAAACTTCAGCTGTTCAATCATCAAGAAATTCTGGCATTTATGATATCTGGAACTTGCAGTAATTTTAAGATAGTAAAGCTTTGCAACTTAAAAAGTTATAGGAAGTTCTCGGTTGATTTTCATTTACCCCATTTCTTTACTCCTACGGACACTGAAGTGTTAAAACCATGCATGCTAATCAAAAAGTTCCACCTTCCCCAATTTCTTCAAATTGAGCAATGAAACAGTGGTCTTTTACGGGGTGGCGCAAATAAAAGGGGTTCCGTTGGGGATATAAGAATAAGATTGATTAGTTGCCAAGTCAAAAACTAACGCAAACACAAGTTTGCTACGTGAAGCTATTGATTGCCCGAATATTAAGCGAAAACAATAGCTTGGCGGAATACTTGCTGGTAACTATGCTATAGTTTGATAAGCTAGTCGAAATGCAATATAAATTGAAGGTATCTGCTAATGTGCAAAAAAAAAGATCCCTCTAGTGATTATTTTGGCCACTATTTATCCTAGAGAATAGATCCTTATTGTTAAGGGGTTTTAGGAGTCTTAACATTTTAAAGACGAGCGTCGACTGATCCATAGACTAAGAATCTTCTAGTCCAGCAACTTAATCTACTGCCTAGCTCTTCTAACATGTAGAAAGCGACTAATACACTATTAAAGATTGATTTGCTGATTGGCATAATTGTACTTTCCGATTGTAGCGCTACTGTTTCTTCGGAATGTACAGCTGTGGAAAAAAGATTACCCACTAGTGATTATTTCGACCGTTAGTCTCCTATAAAATCGGACCTTTTTGAATATGCGTGCAAATAACATTCTTAGTTAATTGCTTGACACAAAATTTGTATAAGGGGCCGTCTTAAAATTAAAAAAGTTACGAACTTTAAAATTTTAAATGGCAACACCCAATTTTAATAACTTGGAAATGTGAAGAACCCACGAAAATCCCTAAATCTAAGTTTCAATTACATTTGGAAGAATATTTGACGAGTTATTTAATCGAATCACTTGTGGACCTTTGGGGGGGGGACCATGTCTAAAACGGCAAGTGTAGTCAGCCTGTAGATTTGTTAACGGAGGAAAAAGAAACACAAGGTCAAATATCTTGAGGAGGGGGCCCCCTACGAGGGATATAAAAGTCAACGAGTAGCCGTATATATTCAAAAATAAAGTCGAAAATAAGTTGTCGTCAAAAATAGACCCCTTTCGCCACTTGACAAGGGTTTTAAATTACGAGGAGTAAATGGCTCTGCTAAAGCTCTTAAAGGTGACTAGAAATAGGCAGGGTATAATTTTTTATGTGTAATTCTATAAGACTTATTTATTATAAACAATTTCTAAAATTAATGAAACTTTAGTCAAAGCTATAATAAACGATAACAAACATAAAACTATTTACCGAATTTGAAAACATTAGGATTAGGCTTGCTCGCCAAATTTTGAGATTAAAATTGAAGAAATGACCAAGAAAATGACTTTATATTGTACAGCTGTGGAAATAAAAAAGTACCCACTTGAGGTTATTTCATCCGTAAGTCACCCTATAGAATCGGACCTTTTTGAGATTGTGTACAATTAACATTCTGAGTTAAATGCACGATACGAAATTTGCATAAGAGGCCGTCTTCATATTAAAAATATTACGATCTTTGAAATTTCCAATGGCAACACCCCCATTTTAATAACTTAGAAACGTTAAGCACTCTTGAAAACCTTTAAATCTAAGTTTTTGTTACATTTGGATGAATATTTGACGAGTTATTCAATCGAATCACTTGTGGACCTTTTGGGGACCATCTCTAAAATGACAAGCAAGCATGCATGCAAAGCCGTCTTTATTTATCAATTACACACGTAATCTTATACACAGTCCCCTAAAGGGTAATTAAAAGGTATTTTGTGATTTACTCAGCAAATTATGAATAAAAAAAATTTTAAAATTGGGATTTCGCTTAATCTTCTTGTCTTAAATTTATTTCTTTAAAAATATTAAGGGGTTTCTATTCATATTTTTTAAAAAAATTAATATAATAATTATTTAAAAATATAAAAATTGTTTTAAACACCCCAATATTGAATGCATTTTGTTTGGGTTATTATAATTTCTTTTCAGTAAAAAATTCGTTTCATTATCTTAATTATTTATAGATCGGGATAGTTTTTTATGTGCAACTCATTTAACATTATGGGACCTAAACTTTGCACGTCTCTAACTCCTCTAATAATGCTTAAAAACTAACAAATTTTGGCATTTCGTATTAACATAGGTCAGAGATTTGAAATATGGATTCAAAAAGGGATGTTGCCATTGGAAATTTCAAAGATCGCAATATTTTTAATATGAAGACGGCCCCTTATGCAAATTTTGTAACGTGCAATAAACTCAGAATGTTAATTGTACACAATCTCAAAAAGGTCCGATTGTATAGGGTGACTAACGGATGAAATAACCTCAAGTGGGTACTTTTTTATTTCCACAGCTGTACAAATATGTAGAAACAAAGACGTACACCTAAATTAGCTCAATTTTAATTCGAAATTTATTTTTTTTTAATTCAATTCAAAATTTTTTAATTTTTTTAAACTTTTTCGAAAAAAAGTTCTTAACATAATTTCTAATAAAAATTGAGCTGAGAATGTAGGTATGTGCCTTTGTTTGTACAGCTGTGAAAATAGAAAAGTACCCACTAGTGATTAGTTCGGCCGTTAGTCATCCTATAGAATCGAACCTTATTGACTTTGTAACCAAATAATATTCTTAATTAATTGCATGACACCAAATTTGCATAAGGGGCCACCTTCATATTAAAAACGATACAAACTTCAAATCTTTCAATAGCAACACCCCTTTTTGAGTCCATATTTCACATCTATGACATATTTTAACACTAACTACCAAGTTTTGTTAGTTTTTAAGCATTAATAATGGAGTTAGAGACTTGCAAAAATTAGAGGTCGTAATGTTAAATGAGTTACACATAACAAAGCTATCCTAATCTATAAATAATTAAGATAATGAAACGAATTTTTTGCTGAAAAGAAATTATAATAACCCAAAAAAAATGCATTCAATATTGGGGTATTTAAAACAACTTTTATATTTTTAAATAATTATTAGATTAATTTTTTGAAAAAATACGAATAGGAAACCCCTTAATATTTTTACAGAAATAAATTTAAGACAGGAAATTTAAGCGAAATCCCAATTTTTAATTTTTTTTTCATAATTTGCTGAGTAAATCACAAAATACTTTTTAATTTCCCTTTAGGGGACTGTGTATAAGATTACATGCGTAATTGATAAATAAGGACGGCCTTGCATGCATGATTGCTTGTCATTTTAGAGATGGTCCCCAAAAAGTCCACAAGTGATTCGATTGAATAACTCGCCAAATATTCATCCAAATGTAACAAAAACTTAAGGGTTTTCAAGGATGCTTAGCATTTCTAAGTTACTAAAATTGGGTGTTGCCATTGGAAATTTCAAAGTCCGTGACATTTTTTTATATGAAGACGGTCCCTTGTGCAAATTTTTAATTTTTTTTTCATAATTTGCTGAGTAAATCACAAAATACTTTTTAATTTCCCTTTAGGGGACTGTGTATAAGATTACATGCGTAATTGATAAATAAGGACGGCCTTGCATGCATGATTGCTTGTCATTTTAGAGATGGTCCCCAAAAAGTCCACAAGTGATTCAATTGAATAACTCGCCAAATATTCATCCAAATGTAACAAAAACTTAAGGGTTTTCAAGGATGCTTAGCATTTCTAAGTTACTAAAATTGGGTGTTGCCATTGGAAATTTCAAAGTCCGTGACATTTTTTTATATGAAGACGGTCCCTTGTGCAAATTTTGTGTCATGCAATCAACTTAGAATGTTATTTTTTCACAAAGGCAAAAAGGTCCGACTCTATTGGATGACTATCGGGTGAAATAACCTCAAGTGGGTACTTTTTTATTTCCACAGCTGTACATATTTGTACAGCTGTGGAAATAAAAAAGTACCCACTAGTGAATATTTTGGCCGTTAGTCATCCTATAGAATCAGATCTTTTTGACATTGTGACCAATTAATATGCTGAGTTAATTGCATGACACAAAATTTGCGTAAGGGGCCATCTTCGTATTAAAAATGTTACTAACTTTAAAATTTCCAACAGCAACACCCTTTTTTGAATCCATGTTTCAAATCTCTGACCTATGTTAATACGAAATGCCAAATTTTGTTAGTTTTTAAGTATTATTAGAGGAGTTAGAGACGTGAAAAGTTTTGGTCCCATAATGTTAAATGAGTTGCACATAAAAAACTATCCCGATCTATAAATAATTCAGATAATGAAACGAATTTTTTACTGAGAAGAAATTATAATAACCCAAACAAAATGCATTCAATATTGGGGTATTTAAAACAATTTTTATATTTTTAAATAAATATTATATTTATTTTTTTAAAAAATATGAATCGAAACCCCTTAATATTTTCAAAGAAATAAATTTAAGACAAGAAATATAATAGAAATCCCAATTTTTTATTCATAATTTGCTGAGTAAATCACAAAATATCTTTTAATTACCCTTTAGGGGACTGTGTATAAGATTACATGTGTAATTGGTAAATAAAGACGGCTTTGCATGCATGCTTGCTTGTCATATTAGAGATGGTCCCCAAAAGGTCCACAAGTGGTCCGATTGAATAACTCGTCAAATATTCATACAAATGTAACAAAAACTTAGATTTAAGGGTTTTCAAAAGTGCTTAACATTTCTAAGTTATTAAAATTGGGCGTTGCTATTGGAAATTTCAAAGATCGTAATATTTTTAATATGAAGACGGTCCCTTATGTAAATTTTGTATCGTGCAATTAACTCAGAATGTTAATAGTACACAATCTCAAAAAGGTCCGATTCTATAGGGTGACTTACGGATGAAATAACCTTAAGTGGGTACATTTTTTTAATTCCACAGCTGTACAATATAAGGTCATTTTCTTGGTAATTTCTTCAATTTTGACCTCAAAATTTGGCATGCAAGCCATCCCAATGTGTTCAAATAGTTTTATATTTGTTATTATTTATTTTAGTTTATCTCAAGTTTCATAAATTTTAAAATTTGTTTTGTAACAAATAAATCTTATAGAATTACATAAAAAAAAATTATACTTTTATATTGAGCAGTTAAAAAATTACATGAAAGATCAAACTGTGCTTTGTAGTACCTTCTTTGCACATTTTAAAGACTCCTATGACTCCTTAATAAAAATAATTTTTAAATTATTGCCAGAACCAAAATGTGGTGTGCATACGCTTTTCGGAATGTTTTTGGACTTGTTCAAAACAGATCCTATCTGACGACATTTCGCAACTACGTTGCATAGCTCTATTTTTCGACACTTTTACACCTTTAAATGCATTAGTAAACAACTAGTTGCATTTTTTCCACGAATTTCTTTTAATAAAACTTTTTATAACGATCACCCTCTAATCAATGAGTATCATCTTCATCTATGCATTGATCAACTCACGCGCACACAGCAGCGGCACACGCTTACGCCCTACGATCTGAAATTGGTAATTTCCCATGATTTGCTCTAATGTGATGCTAATCCAATTCAACTAATGCAAAAACAGGTTAAGCAAGTGAAACCATTGCACGCATGAATAACGTTTTATTTCGACTAGAAGTCTTTCAGACGGGTGTAATAGTTTTTCTCGCCTACAAAGGATTGCTATCTCTAAGTCGGTGCCACTTTTATTTCCGCAACCCTATTGTTGTGAGCATATTTACATAAAATTGTTGCATTTGGAATCTGACAAAAGGTAGATGTTTTGATTTGGTAATGTAAGCGAAAACTTAAATAAAACATGTTTGTTCTTTTCGAAAGAGAATTTAATTCCTTATTCAAGCCTGTAATTTTAGATATGGACAAAACACATTGTTGACAGTCGACGTAATACGATTGACGCAGGTTAGTTTAGTATTTTTTTGTGAAAAAATCTAAGAATTTAAAGTATTATTATGGATGATCTAATTAGAAAACGAAAATAATTAAGAGTGAGACTTTTACAAAGACTGCGGAATTTTATTCGACGAATTTGGGAAAGTGACGCCTAATTGAGAGAATATTGTAGTAAAGCGCGCTACCTTGATAGAATTTTCGATAAAATGAAAGAACTTGATGAACTCATTTTGAATGACATTAAAACAGAAACCGAATTCGAAGTGGAATATAATGAAATTGAAGAATATAACCAAGAAATGGATTTGGCGAGAGCAAAAAGAGAAACATATTTCAGTCAAGTTGTTTCTGTTGGCCCTGGTTCGATTGCTTCGCCAAATTCAGATAGAAGGTTACGTCTTCCAAAGATAGAATTACCTCATTTTGGAGGAGACTAGAAAGATTACTTTGGATTTTGGAGTCACTTTCAAAGAATTCATATCGATTGTGAGTTGGCGATGGAAGACAAGTTCCAGTATTTGTTACAGTGTGTTTTGGTTTGGAGACGAGCACAAGAAGTTATTGCAAGTTTCCCACCAACAGTGAAAAACTATGATAAAGCAATCCACGCATTAAAAAACCGATTGGGACGAGAAGAGTTGCTGATAGAATGCTGTTTGTGAATTGTTATCTCTGGTTGTGAAAAATGCTACAGAAAGAGGAGGAGATGGGAATATAGTTCGAGTCCCACATCAGATCACAGGAATCATTCGGATTGACCAGTGAGAAGCAGGAAGCAATTTTGTTCCCTTTATTTTATATTACTTAAAAATCCACCTTATAAGTAATGATAAGTACCGTCAGTAGTACCGTCAGAGACTTACGGACTTTAAATCCTCCTCCATACAAAACAATAAAAAGTACTACTTACCCTCTATACGCCGTGCCACAGAACAGCAAGCTCGGTGGCGATCCCAAGTGGTAGACCATCTTCAACAGTGAGTTGTGGTTGTCTATGGACCTCTGACCATCCACCACGGGTCCGGTGGCCACTCGCTGCTTGAGGTCCAGGTCCGCCGAGAAGTGGTAGAGGACGTTGCGACCAGCGACGTAGACATCTCCGGTGCTGTCGACGACCACATTCTCCAAGAAGTTGCCGTCCGGGTCATTGTAGAAGGGAAGACTGTTGTAGACCCACTCCCAGGACAGGACGGGGTGCAGAAGGATCAACCAGAGCGTGAGAATAATGTTGATTCGTTTTTTCATTTGGTGCATCTGTTAATGAGGTAGATAGATTAAAAACTGCGTCGGCATGAGCCAGTCTGGAGTGTAGTTCAAGGGGAACATTTCTCAATAGCCTGCAAGACTTAAATATTTAAAATTCTCTAACTACTAGTATGTATTATTCTAATATAGGGGTTCCCAACAAAATTTTCTCGAGGACCCCTCGTCAAGTCGCAATTGTGACAAGAATTCCCATTAATTTCTAGTCCTATAATTAAAAAGTGAGAGCCAATTTAAGAGTTTTTATATTTTATGGGGGGGGGGGGCGTTTCTTATAGTTACAGCAGAGTACTCCATCAGTAACAGCTAGTTTGAATTTTTTTCAGTTCTTAATGAAATGAGTTAAATCTGTCCTTTGAGCCCATTATTTCTGAAACATTACACTCTTAGAAATAACACTTTCATTTTTGAAGATTCATGATTCCTCAAGTTCGTTAATTTTGAGGATTGTTTCGTCAAACTATCACTTGACTTTTGATTAAACGTGAATCCTCACTTTTACGATCGTGATTTGACGATTCTGTATCTTGATTTTGAGGAAACTGAATCTCATTGTTGTACTCGCATGCTCAAAAATTACGAAATATTTCTTTAGATTAGACGACATACAATTCCTCATAAAAATGACGATTTAAATTTCCTCACTTTGAGGAAATTAAAACTAGGAGCATTTGCCAGTATAGGAATCGTCAAAATTAAGGAAAATTTCATCGTTTTTGAGCATTCATTTTTCAGAGTGTAGGTTCAAACTTGAAACTTTCACTCTGAAATCCGAGCGCATGTCGAGCCAATTCCCATATTTGTTTTTCATGAAACACACGAAAGAAAATGTTGCTCACACAACCGATATGTGGTTGAAAATGGAAGAATCTTTTTCATTGCCTTATCTCAAAGTTTCTTGTACTCCTTGCGTGCTGATGCCCAATAGGCTGAAATTTTATCACCCCTATGAAAAAGTTTTTCATCGTACAGCTTCTTTTTGAGATTGTGTACAATTAACATTTTGAGTTAATTGCACGATACAAAATTTGCATAAGGGGCTGTCTTCATATTGAAAATATTACGATCTTTGAAATTTTCAATAGCAACACCCAATTTTAATAACTTTGAAATGTTAAGCACTCTTGAAAACCCTTAAATCTAAGTTTTTGTAACATTTGGATGAATATTTGACGAGTTATTCAATCGAATCACTTGTGGACCTTTTGGGGACCATCTCTAAAATGACAAGCAAGCATGCATGCAAAGCCGTCTTTATTTATCAATTACACACGTAATCTTATACACAGTCCCCTAAAGGGTAAATAAAAAGTATTTTGTGATTTACTCAACAAATTATGAATAAAAGTTTTTAAAAATTGGGATTTTGCTTAAACTTCTTGTCTTAAATTTATTTCTTTGAAAATATTAAGGGGTTTCCATTCATATTTTTTTTTAAAAATTAATATAACAATTATTTAAAAACATAAAAATTGTTTTAAATAACCCAATATTGAATGCATTTTGTTTGGGTTATTATAATTTCTTTACAGTAAAAAATTCATTTCATTATCTTAATTATTTATAGATCGGGATAGTTTTTTATGTGCAACTCATTTAACATTATGGGATCTAAACTTTGCACGTCTCTAACTCCTCTAATAAGGCTTAAAAACTAACAAAATTTGGCATTTCGTGTTAACATAGGTCAGAGATTTGAAATATGGATTCAAAAAGGGGTACGTTGCTATTGGAAATTTTAAAGTTAGTAACATTTTTAATATGAAGATGGTCCCACATGCAAAATTTGTGTCGTGCAATTAACTCAGAATGTTAATTGTTCACAATGTCAAAAAGGTCCAATTCTATAGGATGACTAACGGCCAAAATAATCACTAGTGGGTACTTTTTTATTTCCACAGCTGTACCGCAGCTGGACAAGTTGATCTTGCTCTTCTACAGTTGAGGCCTTGGATTTTGTGTATTTCTTTACAGCTGAAGGTATATTCAATCCATCTGTCGTCAGGTTCAGGGAAATGCTCGCTAGAAGTGGTGGTTAGGCTGCGTAGAAGCTAGGCTTCATTGATCAAGAATTGTTTTTAAGTTGAAAAGTTAGTTAATGACTTGTTTTCTGTCCTTGACTTAGAGATATGACATTTACCATGGAACTAATCTTATCTACTTTGAACTTGTCTAAATTTTTTCCTAGTAAACTCAAGTTTTACACATTCATATTCAAATACATCAGCTAAGCATACAAACTGAGCAAGCCATGTAAGCCAAGAGAAGTTAGTGAGAAAATCCACGTTCTTTGTGTCACGAAGGAAGAGACGAAACTCGTCTCTAAGTTTTAAAAAAAATCTTGACAAGATCCTACCTCGAGAAAGCCATCTTACTTCCATATGAATAAGTTGCACATGCTCACTCAAGATCTGTTTACACAACAAAGAAAATAATCTTGATTGTAGTGGTCGAGTTTTAATGTAGTCTATCTGCGTAATATATTTTATATTTTTTTATTCTAGTAGAATCTTGCGGACCCCTCAGGCATAGCTCACGGACAGCCACTGTTCTAATCAATAATTAAATCAGCTGAACTAATTCCTCTGGTTTGGTTACAGCATTTCCTCTATGTTTGCAACCGTAATATATACGGTTAAGTACAGAAGAAGTTGTATACGCGTTCTCTTATCTTTTAACTTTTCGTACCGGTATGGGTTTTACTTTGAATTAATTCTGAGCGTGTCATGTAAATTTTAAGTTTTAATATTTCTTCTCAACCAAAAATTATTACTTCTCAACCAAGTTTTAATATTTCTTGAAACCATCTTTTTTCTACTCAAAAGCTCTTCACTTATTCTCTTAACAATGTGATTGCAGTATAAAATAATACAGGGTGTTTCAAAATTGGCTGGAAATGGAAAGGGTGCAATTCCAAAATATTCACCCGTCCCCTGCTAATGAAAAACAGCTAACTTACTGGCCCCCCCTTTCGGTCGTGCATAGAATCTTGCACTTGTGCTACACAAGAATGTAGTACTTTTAGCTTGGTTTGGTTGAATTTACATCTAATTAAATTTACAGGTTCAACTAGCTTTCAACAGATATCTTTTTTAGGAGGCTGTTCATTTTGATACGTTGTTGCAGTATTATTACAAAACTTGATGTTGATCATCACACAGTCTATACTGTACATAACGATTATTTAATTTTGCTTAATTATACCGGGTAGGTATGTACATATATATTCCGGCTTGTGTGCAGGATGAGGGATCCGCTAATAAGCCGACAGGCACAGAAGGAATTTTTACTGACATAGAGAAAGGAAGTACACCCAGGGCGAAGACGGGAATCAAACCCGCGCCGGTGCAGACTGCTAGCGCAATGGTCTGAAATGCAAACCAATCGGCCATCGGGGCGCATATGACACCCTATATTGTCTCTGTGTTGGTCCATGGTGCAGTTGGTAGGTTCAGTTTCTCTTCAAACCCTACTTTAGAACTCTTTGGTCCCAACACATACACATTTCGACAAACTGTACATTTCTATCGCAAAACATTTAGTGTTTATTGAATTTACAAATATTCTGCTAAAATTTGAAAATCACCAAATCATTTAAATTGAAATCCAAACACAAAAATTCCATTTTCGTAGCTACTAATCCTTTTTAGTAGTTTCAGAAAATGTGATGTTACTGAATCTGCCAATTGTAAAATTACTAGGCAATAAATGTCTAAAAAACTAAACCAAACTTAAAACGGATGCATTCCTTCGTCAACACATTCTCATGCTGCCCTAGTTCAAGGATGCAACCACGACCCAAACTCGGATCAATTGGCTTTTTACTATTTTTCGGAGGGGTTGGGTAAATACTTCAGAATTGCATCCTTTTCATTTCCAGCCAATTTTGAAACGCGATGTAATTTCAGTATATTATAATGGGGAAGGGCTTAAATGTGTGGGGACTCGTTAACTGTAGAAGTCCCATAGACCTAATGAATTATTAATGACCTAGGCATTGCTTTGTCATGCAAGCATTTCTCTCCAACGCGTATTACAACCGCTTCTGTGAGCTTCTTTGAAATGATTTAAAAAAAAAAACTACGAAACAGAAATCAAATAGTTTGGTAATTAAATTAAAGCTATAGATATATGGATTAAAGGTAAAACAGAAAATCGACATTTTTGTCCGAAACACCCATCCGACTCCCCTTAAGGGGTCCGATACCTCAGACATTTTATTGTTTTTATTTTTGTACTGACACATTCCAAATTTGTTTCAATTGTTAAGCATGTATTAAAAACACGATTCCGATATTAAAATTTTTATATAAATTTGTTAGTTTTTTAAAAATTTTAATTTTTTTAATTATTAACAATCTTCAAATCCCTGCTATTTTTTTTTATTTTTCAATATTTTTAAACACAAATTTTTATACAACATTTAAAACATAATTCAAACCAAAGTATGCATTTATATTTCGATTAAAATAAACAACTCTTTTTAAAACGTATTTGTAGCAATTTTGCCAAAAAAAAAATGCAGGAAAAAAAGGAAATTTCATCATTAGGAATTTTTGAAAAAAATTGTGTGACAGATATCAAATATCCAAATGCATTATGCAAAAATATTCTTCCAAGTTCCGACTTTTATTGATTTAATCCGACGGACCGTTTTATTCTTAACTCACCATCATTAAACAAGGCACTTCCCAGCCAAAAAATTCTGCAGAATTGCTTCAAAAAAAATTTCGATCTTGCAGCCATCTTTAAGAAATCTGCAGTTTTTTTTAATCAAAAGAAAATTGAAGTATATCGAATGGGGATTATGCAGTTTTTCTGTAGCAATTGTGCAGCAAATCCTAAGTCATTTTTATTTCTTCAGAAAAACTGCAGTTATTTTGAAGCAATAGAAAAGTGAAGCCTGACTATGGATACATCTGCGGTTTTTTATGCAGCAATTCTACAGCCATTCTGAAGTCATTAAGTCACTTTAAAAAACTGCAGATATTTTGAAGTAATAGAAATGTGAAGTCTGGCCACGGTTGTATCTACAACTTTTCTGTAGAAATTTTGCAAACATTCTGAAGTCATTTCGGCACTTCTCAACTGAAAAATTCTGCAGAATTGCTTCACAAAAAAACTTTAAAAAAAACTTCACAAATTCTGAAGGGATTTGAAACACTTAGTCTGCAGAATTGCTTCAAGAAAACTGCAGCTCTTTTGAAGCAATATAAATGTAAAAATTGACACACAGGTGTATCTGCAGTTTTTTTGCAGCAATTCTACAGCCATTCTAAAGTCATTTAGCTCTTATTAAAAAAACTAGTTATTTTGAAGCAACAGACGAGCGAGAATATTTTCTAACTAAAATATAGTTTGCTTATATATTTACAGAACCAACTTCATAACAAGTTTCGATGGCACAGTCGTTAGAGCATTAGACAGCTGCCCAATTCCCATCAGATCAAATCCCGCGCTCCTACTTCTCAAAATGGTCAGAAAAACAGCCCACTCGTTCGATAATTTATTTCTTTATAATTTTTATTTTAATTACATTTCGCTAGACGGCGCAAGGTTTTCTTAAAAAAAGGCCAAAATATTCTGCAAAACTGCTTTACGTAAACTTCAAAGAAAACTGCAGTTTTCTTGAAGCAATTCTGCAGACTAAGTGTTTCAAATCCCTTCAGAATTTGTGAAGTTTTTTTAAAGTTTTTTTGTGAAGCAATTCTGCAGAATTTTTTGGCTGGGTTTCAAGACAACACTTCATTTTATATTCACTTTATTATAAAAACCACAATAAGCAGACATTAGTAACTTCGGGAAGGAAAATGATTACGCCCGCAGCCACGTTAAATTAAACACACACTTTCAAAAAAGCTAACTTCACTGTTGCCAGGTACGAAAACGTCACTGACACACAGCGACCTCTAAGGTATTCTAAACTACGCGGCACAAACACTGCTTAAAATATATTCATTTGTCTATGAAAGAAAAAATATTAATGTACTGATAATATTTGAAAAGTCTTAGCATTTTTAATAATCTTAAAATTGAAAAAACGAGAACAGAGATTTGAGCGTTTAAAGTTTACATTTAGTGGAGTGTGTCTTATTCGAAAATTCATAACTCAAAAACTAATGCATATTTTTTTAATGTGGTTCCTTCTAAAATGTTAAGAAATATCCGAACATTATTTTTAAAAATAAAAAAAATGGATTTTTTCGCGTGTTTGAGCTATTGGACCCCCCTTAAAAGCAGAATAAACTGACTCTTAGGATTGCCTCTTTTTGCCTCTCAACACTATTTATTATAATAGAGATTAGAAGCTAGGTGACAAAAAAATTTCATGTGGATTAAAAACGTACAAACTAATTTATATCTTTGTCATCTAATCGTTATTAAAATGAGCAAAATATTATTCCTAGATTTATCCTTTGAATTTGCGTGTGGACCTTTGAAAAACTTGTTTTTAAAATGATAAAACCGACGTGCAATGCTACGCTACCCGATACAAAATCACGATCGGACTATAAAAGCAACACCTGAGCTAGGCAGCGCTTTTGATTGCCGATCATTTGCATCAAAATGTAAAAGGAAAGTTCACTATAAAACTATCGTAACTCAATACATCTCCTGTGTTGGTTAACTTAAGGGGTCATAGGAGTCTTATAAATGTGCAAAGAAGGTACTACAAAGCATAGTTTGATCTTTCATGTCATTTTTGAACTACTTAATAAATGAGTACAAATTTTTTATATGGAATTCTACAGGATTTATTGTTTATAAAACAAGTTTTAAAGTTTATGAAACTTTAGCCAAAACTAAAATAAATGATATTAAACATGAAGCTATTTGAACACATTGGGATTAGGCTTGCGCGGCAAATTGTGAGGTCAAAATTGAAAAAATGACCAAGAAAATGACTTTATATTGTACAAATATGTACAAACAAGGACTTATACCTAAATTCTCAGCTCAATTTTAATTATAAATTATTTTAAGAACTTTTTTCTAAAAAAAATTAATAAAAATTTTAAAATTTTGATTTAAAATTTTTTAAAAAATAATTTCTAATTAAAATTGAGCTGAGAATTTAGGTATAAGTCCTTGTTTGTACGTATTTGTACAATATAAAGTCATTTTCTTGGTCATTTTTTCAATTTTGACCTCACAATTTGCCGCGCAAGCCTAATCCCAATGTGTTCAAATAGCTTCATGTTTAATATCATTTATTTTAGTTTTGGCTAAAGTTTCATAAATTTTAAAACTTGTTTTATAAACAATTAATCTTGTAGAATGACATATAAAAAAAATTATTCTTATACATTGAGTAGTTCAAAATAGACATGAAAGATCAAACTATGTTTTGTAGTATCTTCTTTGCACATTTTTAAGACTCCTATGACCCCTTAACTTTTGTACGGGTCATGTTTGTCGTATTCAAATCTGCTTAGCGGTTATTGGTGACTTAATACCGGTTTCTCCCTTGGTTCCTCCTATTCACGTTTGGTAAAAAAAAAGTGGGACTCATGTCTGGCTAGAACCAGGGATTCCGCGAGAGAAGAACCAAGTGAAAAACCGGTTTCCTTATAGGAGTTTATCGTCACCAAAGAGGCTTGATGTGGACAGATATTCAGTCAATGAAGGGGTTCCCCTGTACATACCTACAGTGGTGGACATAATTATAAGACACCTATCAAATTTGACAAATAATGAACAAAAATATTCAGACCTTAAAAATGTCTTATCAAATACGTCAAAAACATAAATTTATTCTGTTATAATATATAATTATTGTATAATAATGATGTTTTCTTACAATTTAATGAAAAAACCTAAAAACACTATGGACAAAATTATAAGACACCCGAATTTTTTTTCCAAATATAAATGTAAACATAGTTTGCCGACACTAATGTTTTAAAAGGAAATAATCTAACAAGGTTATTCGATATGTGGTGGAGTCTCCAATTATTTTTATAACATGAAATATGCTATTTAATATCGAATATATTGATTCTAACAAAATACCGCAAGACAGTTCTTCCCAAGTAAATTTTTTATGTTTTCAACACATGCAAACTTCTAACAAATTTCGGTAAACTGCAAGAGCCAAGATCTCTTACAAGTTTTCGATGAGATTTAAGTCTGGGGAAGGGAGAAGGCCACGGATGAACATTGATGCTTTGCTCTGAAAGCCACTTTTGTTTCCTTTGATGGATAACTTGCGTGTTATTGTGCTGGAAAGTGTAGTTTTCGCTGCAAAGAAGTTCACCGTATATTGATAGTTGATCTTTAAAAAGATTCTTATATGCTTCGGAACTCATTTTTGAACGGACAAAAACAATATCTGCTTTTCCTTGAGTCGAAAAAACAGCCGAAGCCATTACCGAGTCTCCACCCATTTGGTGGTTCATTTGTTCATAAGGAGACTTCCGTAAATAATGCCAATAATAGTGAAATCTGTCAGTGCCATCCAGGTTAAACTTTTTTTCATCCAAAAATGGCAAAGAGTACCATTTGGCAATCCAGGCCATAGTTTGTTTAGCGAAGTTTAGAAGGCCAATTTTGTGCTGCCTCAGAAGAGGTGATTTTACCCCATTTTTAAAATTACGCATAGGAAGCATTATGCAACATCAATTATTATACATACAATGATTATTATCATCAGCATTATGCATACAATGATTGCCTTGCTGATGCCTTGATGCCTGCCTTGATCAATTCAGTTTCAAAGCATTTTTAATGGCTATAGAGGTCATCTGTGTGTTGCGAGCGAAAGCATATGGAGTCTGTCTCTCAGCGACAAGCATGGAGTACGCCCAGATCTTTTAATTCACTGATTAATTAATTCTTCTTATCAAAAGATGTTTAACTGCACATCTAGAGTGCTTAACAACTTTTAAAATATTATTTATTGAAGCACCAATTCCATTTAATCTCCAAATTTAGGAAAATTTCATTTTCTTTTAATTCTGTACCTAGTGGGATGTCGGGTTTTTTGTAAATGCTTGAAGACGGTTATTGGCTGCTTTAGTTAACTGCTGACGTCATAACAGCGCAGCAGAAAATTTGCATATTGAAAATTATTTAGGGTGTCTTATAATTTTGTCCACGGTATTTTTTTAATTTTTTGATTAAAATCTATAAAATATCATTTCTTTAATACAATTATGGGTGATAACAGAATAAATTTTAATTTTTTTTATCATATTTGACGAAGAATTTAATGATTTAAATCTTTTATTTCAGTGTATTGTCAAATTAGGTAGGTGTCTTATAATTATGTCCACCACTGTATATGACTCGACCGCGATCCGCGTATTTTTTGCAGAAATTTTTAGCACTGTACTTAATTTTTTAAAAACAGGTTTTTAGGTAATAACAAAAAACTGAACTACATTATAGAGGTGTCAGCTAGTCACTTGACTGCGGTTCTAAATTATGACGCCCATCGCCAATAGCCTCTTGTAGCTCTTGTGCGGCGACAGTTCAAACTAACCCCTAACATCTAACTAACCTCTAAACTAACCTAACCAAACTACATTATAATAAAGTAATTGGTGACTTACTTCTCGGATTTCAATGAAGGTTTTCACAAGGTCTTTTTACGCAGCCTCTACATTGTATTCGATTCAGGACAAGCAAACGTCGCGAGCGCCCGCTTCCGAATTGAGCCCACTTCCATGTGGAAATGCGATGATCTAACGTTTATCTTTTTTTAAACAAAAAAGCATTTTGATATTTAAAAAAATGCTCGAGTGTCTCTCGTCGTATTAAGAGTGATATTTCTAAAGCAGCGTGCACTCATTACACATTTGCAACGACTTTGTGAATAACATTCATGAACACCTTCATTTCTGAATAACAACGTTAACTTTAAGTTAACCTTTTCAAGCCCAGTGATGCCATTAGGCATCATCATGTTTCTGATCATCATTTTTAAAAAAATAATAGGGCTGACATCTAAATAATCTGGGGTTACATCTTGGGGTTAATAAAAATATTTTCTAATGGAAAAAAAGTTTGAACAATCGAATGGATGTGCTTTTGTTATCATGAATGGCTATATGCTACTACCCTGATTCAGATTATTAGAATATTCAGAATATTTGAACATTTTCTAAGTAAACTACCCGATTTCTATAAGATTCTGCAATTTATACTCCCTAAAATATTAACATTTATATTTTTAGTATGCAAATCAACAACATATTGTTAAAAAATGGCATAAACATGAATTAGTAATTTATAAGAAACTTTTTTAACAAAATCACAATAATAGAATAATAAAAAAACTAATTCAAAAAATTAGAATACTTATAAATTAACGTGATTGGTCCACGTTGGGGTCGAAATTCAGCATAAATTATGACGATGAATGAAGTAGTGATAGTGCTTTTCTTACTTAGGAAACAAGATTTAGTTAGTTGAGCTTTAAAATGGGTCGAAAGAAGAGACGTAACTTTTCTACTAAGAATGTAATTTTGAAATTACGTGAAGAGGGGCTTATCCAGCAAAGGATAGAAAAAAAGGTGAATTGTTCTCAAGGAACTGTAAGTAAAGTTCTTCAAGCTTATTATAAAATCATGAAATTTAAAGATAATCGTGAAAACAGCGGTTCCAAAAGAATAACTTCGAAGAGACAGGACAGATGTCTGAGAAGGATTACTGAAATATCGGTTCAAGACCGTGGATTTCCTAAACAAGAAGTGGCAAGAATCGGGGGTGGATGCCTCAGTGAGCACGACAAGGCGAAGAATACATGAAAAAATTTGGCATAGTGATTTCAAATATAATGAGCAATGCTATTTAGGCATTTTTTTAATTTAAATATTTTAAACGGTGTTTTTCACCTAAAAAAAGAGTTTTACGCTAACAAGTTTACCACATTGAATTTTCTTCCTATAAACATTTATTATGCGATAAATTCTTCGTTTTGAAGTGATAGATGCAGTGACCCTCTAGAGTTATATACAAATTGTAAGAAAAGAAGTTATTAAGAAAAATGTTACGAATTATCTAAAAAAAGGATTTTTTCCGATTAATTTACACTTGGACACTTAAAAAAAAAACACTACTATATTTACACCAGATGTTAGAGGCTGATAGCACAGATATATATTGTAATAGCATCTGTAAAAAATTTCAGGTAAATTAATGTAAAACTTTTTATGCTAGAAGTGTTAGCGTAACCCCAATTTTTTAGTTGAAAAACACCGTTTAAAATAAATCAATTATATTTAAATAAAAAATTGCCTAAGAAGCATTGTTTATTGTATTTGAAATCACTATGTCAAATTTGGAAAAGATTAAAGCACTAGTAAAGATTTTAGAATTTTGGGTACTCTCCTACCTTAAGACCCAAATTTGTTTCCTGTATTTCAAGCTGCTAAAATTCCACGCGACGATATTATTTAGCCCAAAATACCTTTATTAGTACGAGGTACAGATTTCTTTTTTTTATTTCACGCCATGCCTCCTGTGGTTAAAGGGCCAGTTTTTTTTAAGAGTCAGGCACTCTTGGATAGTTGACACTTTTGATTTTGCTGAAAATTACAAATAATGTTCTTTATGAAAAACTATTAGACACATATATTTTTGTTTTTGCTAGAAATTTTTTTTATCAAAGTTTTTTTGGGGGGGTCAAAGTTGAAGATCGTCCGTTTTTCCAAGAAAAACGAAATAATTTTCATATGGCAATACTTTTTGTGTCAAGAGTTAAAAATTAGAGTGGCAATTTTATGGCGTTCTACTTGTTCCATAGTACATGTAAGGACATAAAAACTTATTGTTGACATTTGGAACTAAGGTCCAAGGTATTTCAAAGTTATTCGAAAAAAATATATTTTTTCTGAACATTTGACCTTTAATATTTTCTTGTGCCAACAGCGCACTAAATATGTATATGACTTTATAAATACATACTAAAGAGAAGTACCCAAAAATAACAAGTGATGGACTGTTGCACTTTTGGTTACAGAAATATTTGACCTTAAACTTGCCGAAAATCCAAAATTGCACGACTTTCGAGGTCATTTATTCCTTGTGCCAACATTGGAAATGTATAAAATTAGCTGGAAAATAATCCGTATGCATTGCAGAAACATAATCGATTCACAAACCTATGGGTATTTGCTTCAATTTTATTTAATAAGGCTTTAAACTTTGAAAAAACGCAAAATTATGTGTTTGCTGTGTTTGGAGCTCCTTAACTCCTTGTATCAAAAGTAACCAGTAATAAAATTAGCTGGAAAATAATCTTTATGTATTGTAGAAATAAAATAAATTCACAGAATTATGGTTCTTTTCTTCAATTTTATTTAATGCGGCTCTAAACTTTGAAAAAAAAACTCACAATTTCGTGCAATTTTGGCTTTTTGCAAAGTTTAGAGCTCCTTAACTGCTTGTAAAAAAGGCAACTAGTTATAAAATTAGCTAGAAACTAATCCTTATGTATTGCAGAAACAATATTAATTCACTGACTTATGGCTATTTGTTCCGATTTTATTTAATGAGGCTCTAAACTTTGCAAAAGAACTAAAAATGTCTCTCTATTTTATGGCCTGAAGCATTCCCAGTGTATGTGAAAAATGTTCATATACAACGGGCATGTTTCAGCACTCTAAAATTTTGAGTTATTTTGCAAAGTTTAGAGCTTCACTAAATAGAACTTCAGCAAATACCCATAGGTCTGTGAATCGATTTTTTTTCTGCAATACATAAGGATTATTTTACAGCTGATTTCATAACTTTTTACTTTTGGCAAAAGCAGTTAAGGAGCTCTAAACTTTGCAGAAAACACAAAACTGCGAGTTTTTTCCAAAGTTTAATACCTTATTAAATAAAATTGGAGCAAATAACCATAATTCTGTGAATTTATTTAATTTCTACAACACAAAAAAAATATTTTCCAGCTCATTTCATTACTGATTACTTTTGATACAAGCAGTTAAAGAGCTCTAAATGTTGCTGAAAACACAAAATTGTGCGGGGTTTTTTCAAAGTCCTCATTAAATAAAATTGAAGCAAATACCTATAAGTTTATAAATTGATTTTGCTTCTGCAATACATACGGATTATTTTCCTGCTAATTTTATACATTTCCAATAATGGCACAAGGAATAAATGACCTCGAAAGTAGCGCAATTTTGGATTTTCGGCAAGTTTATGGTCAAATATTTCAGTAACCAAAAGTGCCACCGCCCATCACTTGCTATTTTTGGGTACTTCTCTTTGGTATGTATTCATTAGATCATATGTACTTTTGGTTCACTGTCGGCAAAAGAAAATATTAAAGATCAAAAGTTCAGAAAATATATATTTTTTTCGAATAACTTTGAATGGCCTTGGACCTTTGTGCCAAATGTCAACTATAAGTTTTCATGTCCTAACATGTACTATGGAACAAGTAGAACACGAAAAAATTTTCCTTGCAATTTTTAACTCTTGGCACAAAAAGTATTGCCATATGGAATTTGGTTTATTTTCCTTCAAAAAAAAAGATTATCTTCAACTTTGACCCCCCAAAACTTCAATAAAAAAATTTAGCAAAAACAAAAAATATCTAATAGTTTTCCATAAAGAACATATTCTGAAATTTTCAGCAAAATTAAAAATGTCAACTATCCAAGCCTGTCTGTTTTGCCCGGTTGCAAGATCTTTCTAGGAGTAAACTTTCCATTCGAACTTTCAATAAGTCAAGGATACCATTGATTTCGTTGTTTCTTCCATGGACGGCACTTTGTCGTAAAACACAAAGGAGTTAAATTTTTTATGGACACAGTGAAAAACGGTAATATTATTAACGGTAATATTACCGTTTTTAATATTTTAAAATTTGCAAACTAATTTACTTGAAGTTGGTTTGTTTGAAAATACAGCGTACAAGAAGTATAAAAACAACAGTAAAGTGTAAAATGGGTTTACGACTATTGATTAAAAGTAAACAAGAGATCGAGATTTGATTGAAAGTAATCGGCACGGGTAGCCACAATCAACTGCCCGAAGGGGGTACCAGCCTTTTTTTTTAGTTTATATCACAGCCCGAGTTGCCATAATCGAGTATCAGCATATTTTTTATACAACAATGACAGGAATAAGCCTGTTCTTTAGAAGCAATAAACCAGCTGCGAAACCAAATAAACAAGTAACAACTACGTAATTATTATTCAAAATTAACTAATCTTAACCATTTTTAATGTCTTGAACCTAACTTTGATGTAAAAATTTCCAAAAAAAAATTTAAAAAGTGAATTGACTGATGCCGTATCGAAATCAATCTAAATATTTTATAAAATACTATCAACTACAGCAACCCCGTGTATTCTTTTTGACGAACGCCAAATTTCACTATGGCCCTCTATACGCTAGGTGTTCCAAACTGAGCAGCATATCTCAGATGTGGCCTTACGAATTACCTCTTATGGGGTTACCAGGTCAAAAAAGTAAAAAAACAGGACACTTACTTTTAAAAAGCAGGACACATTTAAAATTGAGATAAAACCTTTTTATTAGCACATTTAACATTATTACATTATTTTTTTCAGCATATTTTCTAAAGAACCAATTTTTCTTAATAAGTCCTTGTCTTTCGATATTGTTAGATTAAATTTGACTGCCGTCAACATTCTAACGGAACTAATCTGAGCCGGTATTGAAAAAAAGAATTGAGCAACAGGTTTAGAAGCGATACTTTTTCTAATGCGTATATCGCAACATTCGATTGGCTTTTTTACTTGCTTCAACACAGTGTTTACTGATTTTAAAATCATTGCTCTCGAAAGCTCTTAAATCTTTCACAAACTCTTGCGAAACGAAATTAGTTTTCAAAACACGTAAAATACAAACAAAAAAAACTGTAGCTACAAGTCGGTCCGGTGTTGCCTTTTGACATTTCAAACAAACCTTTGCTATGGTGGGAAGTTATAGTATATATTTCGATTTTGGTTTAGACGGCAACGTTTGATTTGGGTTGCAAGGTAACGTGTTGACAACACATTAAGATTTTTAATTAAAAACTAATTTGAATTGTTTTTAAAATATTTTGTGGAAATAAAATCTAAACCATTTTCTACATTCTGTAAAAAAATTGGAGTTGTCCTATAAAAATTGTGTCGCAGAGATCAAAAAGTATGAATGTAAACCAAAAAAAAAAATTAAAAAACCCATAACTTAAAAACTGGTACAGGGATTTTTTTTAATTTTTGGCCAACTTTTTTAATAAAAGATCTACTAAATACTCGAAATTCAGAAAAAAGTGTCAGGACGATTGTGTTTTATATCGAATTTAGAAAAAAAGCCATTTTTTATTTTTAAATTAAAAAAACTAATTGGATTTTTTTTAATTTTGTGGACTTGAAACTTAGACCAATTGAGACGCCAGTAAAAAAAAAATTGGAGTTGTACTCCAAAAATTACGTCGTACAGATAAAAAAGGGCTTTCTTTTTTTTAATAGAGAGAGACGTTTAGATTTTTAATTAAAAAACTAATTTGAATTTTTAAAAAATATTTTGTGGACATGAAATCTATACTACTTTCTACATTCAGTAAAAAGAATTGAGAAAATTGGTGAAAATTGCGGCGTACAAATCAAAAAATAAGACTGTAAGCAAAAAAAAGTAAAAAAAAAAAACATAACTCAAAAACTCGACCAACGATTTTTCTAATTTTTGGCCAGTTTTGATGATGAATAAAAAATCTACAAAATACTCGAAATTCAGAGAAGAGTGTCAGGCCTATTTTGTTTTATATCGAATTTAGGAAAAAGTGTACATGAAATAACTTAGACGAATTGAGTCCTTCAGTAAAAAAATTGGAGTTGTACTCCAAAAATTGCGTAGAACAGATAAAAAAAAGTTTTTTTTTAATATAGAGAAATATATAATTATTATTTGAAATGAAAATAAATATTAATTTAATATGCAAAAAATTATCGCAACTAATTGATTTTTTTTTCTTTTAAAAATTTAGGGTATAGCATGGATGTTGCGCTTGGGAAAATTTTCTACTTGTTCTACGGTAAGAATTTCAGTAAATGTTTAAGTAACAAGAAAGTAGCCTATTTTACTTCTTTTAGAACTTCTTGTTTGGTTTTTAGATGTTTATTATTTTTTTACGTTAAACGTATTGAATATTTTTGTTAGTTTTTAACTAAAGAGGTACTGATAAACATTCTTTTGATAGAATATATTCTTTAGTAAGATTTTTTTGGGGGGTTTTAAACTAAATTTTGGAACACAATTTTTTTTTTTATAATTGTATAAATACCTTTTTAAGTTACAGGTATTTGAATTTTGTAAAATGAAATTCTAGTGACAAAAATAAACTTTCCAAAAAGAATATTTTTAGGATACTAATAGATATTTGTGTTTATGAGGTTAGTGTGTTATAAAAGTGATAAAGTTTTTAGAAAGTAAATGCATTGCCTAGTTTCATTCATTTTAATTCTAAAATTCAATATTTATTATTTATCATTTGCGAGCAATAATTTATATTTCTAAGAATAAATATGTAATATTCCTCGCTTTTAAATAGAATGAAAACATTTCATATTAACATACAAAGAATCTCGTAGTTAAATATATTTGACGTTGTGGCGAACGCCTTAACTGGAACTTTAACTACTTATCCGGACCTGTAACTATGACCAGTGTATCTTGTATAAATACAGCAAGCGCTGCATTAGCGCGCACCCCTTTTGGGTTATTTGTTATTATTTAGTTCTGTATCTTCTGTTGTGCCGCGGTTAATTTCTAATATGTTTTTATGTGTTCAGCGAGTTTTATAAGTTAAGTTTATATTTATTTGTTGTTTAATAAACCTTGTTATTGTTATAACTAGTTTTGATTACTTAGCATGACTTGGTGAACCACAAAATGGTGACCCGGTCTATTTCGAATACTTTATATTAACCATGTATTTTTTGTACTTTTTCATGCTTTCCGGTATTGAGTTTTGAAAGCTGATGCGATTTGCATGCCACATTGTAACCTGCTTGGTCGTGATACGAGCTGGCGTTTGAATGCTGACGTGAGTATATAAACATACAGCTTTTCAACTGTTTTTCGGTAAGCGAAATTTTAATCAACTGTCTTTTTCAACTGCTCTCTGCAAATTTAATGTGTATTATTGCGTTTATTAATTAACATTGTTATGTAAATAGAAATTTTTGTGGTATTCATTAAATTGTGCTAAAAATTTTGTAACTTTTAATATAAATTGTTTGTACTATGCCTGATCCAAGCGACCTTAAGGATCACCTTAGCGAGGCCCCTGCCGCTGGCAGTGAAGTTGGCAAAATCGCACTGCGTTTGCCTAGTTTTTGGACGTCCTACCCCAGGTTATATTTTGCTCAAATTGAAGCAAATTTTGTATTGTCCAATATAACTACCGAGAGTACTAAATTTTGTTGTTTAATCTCGGCTTTGGATGAACAGGTTATGCTAACTATTGCAGACTTAATCGCTAACCCGGACCTAAAGGATCCTTATACTACAGTTAAAAATCGGCTAATTGAGGAGTTTTCTGTGTCTGAAAGCAAACGTATTAAAACTCTTTTGCAAAATTTAACTTTAGGGGATTCTAAACCTTCCGCTCTGCTTATAGTCCAGTGAATAAAGGAGTTTTACCATACAAAAGGTCCGGTATCGCTGATTTTTTAATATGTTGTGTGAGACCCCTAGGTAGTAATAAATGTGAGTTTTCGTCATCCTCGTTCCATTGCTTTTTCCGCCATTTTGAAAAAACGTTCGAAATTTCGCCCATTTTCCAGTTTTTGGCCTATAACTTTTTTCCTAAGCATTTTTGAATATAACTTTTCGACACAAAGTTGTGGAAAACAAAATTTTCTTCAAAATTGGTAACAAAAGTTTTTATGTACGACAATTAGTTAAGGAGATACGAATCAGCAAAAATGGTGTAAAATCGAGTGTTTCGAAAAAATATTACGTTCTAACGACTTTCTATCGCCATAACTAGCATAAAACTTCATTTTATCAATAAACGATGATTTTATATGTATATACAAGTCGTAGAAAATTTAATTTCCTATAGAATACACGTATCAAAAATAAGTTTCTTATATATTATAAGAAGAAAGGTTAAATTTACAGAAACCCCAAAAAGATTCTATTTTCACCCGACAATACAGTGTATTATTTTTTTTAAGGTAGCTCTTTCCCATTGAATTTTTTCACTACTTTTATGAATACAAAACTTGTAGAGAATAAATTTTCCTATAAAATGGTACTATTTTGTGTTTCATACAATAGAATATAACGGAGCTACGTTGTTTGAAAAATGGCATAAAATCCTGAATTTCACCAAAAGAGATTTTTATCACTTTAAATCCCTATAATTAAAACAAAAAAACTTCATTTTAGTGGGAAATACGTATTTTTTTCTAAAACTTGAAGACATCATAATTCATTATATTAGTAAGATCTCAAATTTTTTTTAGATTCAGTTAAAGAATTTTGGTATATTTTTCGAAAAGCATGAGTAGAAGGCGTTTTATGTTTTGCTTAAGACACAGAGAAAAGAAAGGAAATAATTTTAGCCCCAAACATCTTACGATATCGATATTTTTTATAAAAAAAATATTTATTTTAGATATCGCTGCATAGTTGTTATTGATGGTGGATATCTACTCCACAAAATGGTGTGGAGTGGAAACGTAACATTTTCTGAAATTTACACTGATTATCGGAAGTACATTATCAAGCATTATGTATCTACGGTAATTGATGCATTTGATGGCTACTACGTCCGGTCAAAATAGAAATTTTAATAAAAAAAATAGCATATAACTAAATTTTGGTATAGGTCATTGGTACGCTATTATAGCGTAAAAAAAGTCCTCACCTATCCCATGCTTGCTAAGAAAATAATTCTAGGTCAAAGTTCGAAAATACAGTCTAACCTCGATAACTCGACTTCCTATAAGTCGAATAATTCATTAAGGTGGCCAATCACCTTTGGCAACAAGTTTCTGAAAATTCTATTCCAACCATGACGTTGAGCGATTTATTATTAGTTATGAATATAAAAATAGTTTTAAGGAAGTATTCAGTATATGTGGAAAATTATAGTAAAATGTGCTTCAACAATCACGCTTACACAAAACATGATATCTTAACAATTTTTTTTCCATCGTCAAAGTTAAATATGCTCAACAAACATTGATATAGGTCAAGAACTAAAATCATTAAGATATCAGCACCCACATTTTTTTATAGGCAAAAGTTTGAAGCATTACATTGAAAACACATGCAAACAAGAGACTAACAAGCATATAAATAGTTTTAAAATATCCAATTCTTAATAGTTTTAAAAGATTCTAGTTCAAAACCTTCTTCATACTGTTACAGAACTACTGTAAAAATTTGAAAGCAATTGATAATGAAGAACTTCAGTTTTTATGTTTTGCGTAATGAGTTTTAAAAAAAAAATGCAACAAAGCTTTAAAGTGCTATAACTTCGGTTCTATTAAAAACTAGAAAATAAAATGAAACAGATTTAGAAATCTAAATGTTTATTTTATATTAAAATGCAAAAAACAAATGTTTGATATTTAGTCGATTTTTGCTGCAAACTGTGGCTGTAAAAAAGTCGGATTATTGTATTGTTCTTTAGTATGTACCGATTGCCGTGGCTAATCTTGTATAAATGTTGATTCAAATGCAACAGATGAGGATTCTTATATAGGAGATAACCGATGCATCTTTACGTGAACTATTCGTAACAATTTTATTGAAAAGAAAATTATCTAATAAAACTAATAGAAAAAACTACTGAATGCACGAACTAAATTTGATAAAGACTGTTTATTTTTTTTAAACCTAGTAATACTCATGAATAATCAAAAGTATATTCATCGAAAAATTTATCTGCTTATCCAAAATGTCAAAATCATATCTTTTTATTACATGCGTGCAATAACTGGCTGCGATACTACGTCAGCATTCAGCAATGTTCAGAAGGGGTAAAACATCAGTATTTAAATTGGTTGTAAAACTTAATGAATATAACGTAACGCAGTGTACAATAGAAAATTAATCATTTTCTATTATACACTTACCCATATTTTTTTCATAGTTCAATTGGTAGATGTTCCTTAAACAAAAAATATTTTTTATTTAAACTATTTTTATTTAAACTATTTGTTAAAATTAAATTGAAATCTTTTATCAAATCACATGTATTTTTCATAAGAATAAATAAACCTCTTCGTGTTTTTTTTTTTTTAATTTAACTTAATTATTTGGTTTTGAATCTAAAATAACTTTTAAGACCGTACCAATATAATAAATGATGATGTCTTCAAGTTCCACAATAATTATGTTCCATCGAAATGAAGTTTTTTGTTTTAAATATTGAGATTTAAAGTGATAAAAATCTCTTTTGGCGAAATTCAGGATTTTTCGCCATCTTTCGAACAACGTAACTCCGTTACATTCTATCGTATGAAACACAAAATACCATTTTATAGGAAATTTCATTTTCTACAACTTTTGTATTCACAAAAGTAGTAAAAAATTCAATGGGAAAGAGCTACCTTAAAAAAAAATAATACACTGTATTGTCGGGCTGGGGCGCAACTAGAAAAAAATTCTGGGGGGGGTTTCGATTTTTTTTAATACTATTTTTTAATTAAAATAATTTTTAATTAAAAAAATATTTAATCAAAATAATTTTTAATTGAAAATATTTAATTTGAAGAAAATTAATTAAAATGTTTAATTAAAATTATTTTTAATTGAAAATATTTAATTTAAAGAAAATTAGTTAAAATGTTTAATTAAAGTTATTTTTAATTAACATTGTTTCCATTAAAATTATTTTAATTACAAATATTTTTAAGTAAAATTATTTCTTAATTTTAACATTCTCCAAAGAAATACATATTTTTACTATTATTATTTTTTACTAATTACTATTTTCGAACAAACATTACCTTTTATTTAACATAGTAATGTTTTTATAACAACGTGCAAAAAAGTTCACTTTTTTTATATCATATTCATTCATAAATCGTTATGAAAATGACACTTTACGTGCTTACGTCACAGACAGTGCCGAAAGTAAGACTTTTGGTACTAGTGCGGTGAAAGTAAATAAGTAAATAAGAAAGTAATATCTGATTGGTAGAAAAACAAAATAAGGTCATGAATATCTCCATGGAAACTAAATGGTCATGAAACTCACTTATTTTTATAAGTACATTACTTTTGCAATTTCTAATATCCCCATGGAAACTACAAGTACAACAAAAATTATTAAAGGAAAGGACCATTTTTGAAGATGCAAAGTAGCTTACATATAAACAAGGCAAACAATGATTTATATTTTGAAAAGTATTTTGCAGAAACTAATAAATTAAATACAACATGCTAAAGCTCACCAATAAAACAATTAATTACTTTAATATTTTAAACTTTACCGTCATTTTGCAATGTTTACAGCGATTGTTCCACTTAAACAGTTACTTTTTTATATATTAAAATGAAACAAGATTCTTACCAAAAACTTGCAATTGCGAACTTCTTTCAATCACACAAGCATATTTCTTATCCCTAGTGCTGAAGCAATTGTCTTGAGTTATTTCGCCAGTCTCGAATTTGGCGGGGAAAAGCCAGAAATACTTTCCGAAGGTCATTAATGTATCGAAATGTATAAACTGCATGATACTTAGGTCTATGATTCAACAAGCAGTAATCGTTTTTTAGTATAGGATGGGATTGTTTATGGGGAAAATAACTGTCAAGTCTAGTAGACGCCATAGCCACTTTCGATTCAAACATCGCAAAAATAACTGCCGATCCGACCTATTATGACTTGTCACTTAACTTACGTCGCCCTTCGCGACGGGCGACGTAAGTTAAGTCGCCAAGTCCATTATGTACACCAAAACCGACCTTAAGTTTGCAGTATACAAATGTTCTACGAGAAAAAGGGTAAATAGTTCTCATTTTTGAGTGCAAGAATCGAATACAAAAAGGCATTTCACATTCAATAAACAAATTTATTTGTTATTTCAAGACATAAATTTATTATTATTATTGGTTTAGCTTCAGTTAGAATTGTTTTTATTATTTTTTTCCTTCGATTTTGACGTAACACGGCGCACGAATATCAGGGTCGAAGGAGCAGCCAATAGCAGCAGGCGAAATTTCGGCGGCAGCAGCGTTGTATACGCAGATTCCTCCGCCTAGTACATTTCTCTGCTGCAAACTTAAGCTCGGTTTGCCGCCCCGGTGGCTGAATGGTTAGTGTACTAGCCTTTGGAGCTGCTGGGGTCGGGTTCGAATCCCGGTCAGGCATGGATGTTTGTGACAGTCAATAAATGTTGTTATTTGTCATTCATTTCTTTGTGACTGTAAAATTCTTTCTGTGTCTGTCCCACTTGACGAAAGCTTATAAGCGGTTCTCTGAACAAGCACACAAGCTGGAATATATATGTATCATACCATACCATACCATACCATAGCTCGGTTTTGGTGTAGCTTTAGTGAGTTGATAATGTAATCTAAACTAACCACATAAATAATAAAAAAAACGTTTAAAATGCCACCTGCACAAATATTATAAGTCAGTCAACAAAAATTTTAACCTTTTTTTTTTTTTTTGTCATTGAGGTAATTGCAAGTTTAGTTTAGATAGAATTATTACAAGTATTTATGACAAGAGGGCAATTTAAGACGGGCGTCGCATTTTAGAACCACAGTCGAGTGACGATCCGACACTTGAGTAGGCGGCATCCAACGCTATCGTTAAGGGAGACATCGTAGCAGCGATGGGGCATAATTAACGTGCACTCCCTCTACACGGGATATTATTCGTCGGACATTTTTGTTTGAACGGGCCGTTTATAGGTCGGCAGTTATTTTGGCGTTGCCCGAACCCGAACTTGGGACCTTTCGCATGATAGGTGAACGCCTAACCGATTGGGCTCCCCAGCCGAGGTAATTGCAAGAAAGTTTTATAAATAACTTACTTATCTCATCTTTTTTTTTTTGAAAAGGCTCGAAAAACTCCCCTAAGTTGAAGTACACTAATTTAAACTTAGATAATATAAGATAACTAAAAAACTTAAAAATAAACCGTTTACAGAAACATTCATCCTATAGCATGTGTGGAACATAAGCGGCACATCTCACCAAATAAATAAAAATGAAAAAATTATTTCCGAGATCTTATGCACGGTATTTTTTTTATTGACTAGTTTTTGTTCTTTCTTTTTTAAAACATTGCCACAATACAATAACCTTTACAGATTTGCGAACCCATACAAACGCGTCAAAAATAAAAGTAAAAAAAATCGGCTCCAGACATCATATCATCAGATTTGACAAGCTTTTTTTTTTAATCCCACTACGAAGATTAAACGAGTTTCGTTTTTGTTTTACGCAGATTTAAAAAACGACCATTCCTTATGGATTTTTTTTCACTTAAGATTTTTTTTTATCTTTAATGCAATAAATTTTACTATAATACGGGTTCTGGGGGGGGGGGGTTTGACCCTAAACCCCCCCCCGTGGTTGCGCGCCTGTTGTCGGGTGAAAATAGATCCTTTTTTGGGTTTCTGTGAATTTAACCTTTCTTCTTATAATATATAAGAAACTTATTTTTGATACGTGTATTCTATAGGAAATTAAATTTTCTACGACTTGTATATATATAAAATCATTGTTTATTGATAAAATGAAGTTTTATGTGAGTTACGATGATAGAAAGTCGTTAGACCGTAATATTTTTTTCAAAACACTCGATTTTACACCCATTTTGCTGATTCGTTGCTCCTTAACTAATTGTTGCACATAAAAACTTTTCATACCTATTTTGAAGAAAATTTTGTTTTCTACAACTTTGTGTCGAAAAATTGTATTCAAAAATGCTGAGGAAAAAAGTTACAGGTCAGAAACTGGAAAATAGGCGAAATTTCGAACGTTTTTTCAAGATGGCGGAAAAAGCAATAGAACGAGGATGACGAAAACTCACATTTATTACTACCTAAGGGTCTCACACAACATATAAAAAAAATCAGCGATACCGGACCTTTTGTATGGTAAACCCCCTTTTTGAGTCTCTATTCACTGGACTATTAGACGAATGCGGGAATTAGCCGGTACCAATTTTACTGATCAGGCCCTTAAGGCAATGTGGCTGTCACTTTTGCCGCCTTCTGTTCAAACAGTACTTAGCGTCAGCAAAGACGGCTTAGACGATTTGGCTGGTTTGGCTGATCGAGTTTTTGAAGTCACTGGTACTTCTCTTAACTGCAGTGCAGTTAATACAAAAACTGAAGACGTCTCATTATAAAGTCTGAAATCCAGTCTTTAAAAGACGAAATTGTTGCTTTAAAGTCCCAAGTTCGTCAACTAAGCAGAACGCGAAGTTTTTCTAGAGGTCGTTTTGGTAATCGTAAAAATGTTGACCAGCAAACTAAAGAAAAGGCTGATTCGGACCAGACTACACCTAAATTGCGTTGGTATCACAAGAAATATGCCGACAAGGCTGATAGGTGTGTTAAACCATGTGGGTTTGATTTAAACTGAAAGGCCCTGCATTGGATTCGGTGATCAATGCCGATAAGGGCGTAATTTACAATCGCCGTCTTTTCATTACTGACCGTAAAACCAAGTTACAATTTCTTGTGGACTCTGGATCCGATGTAAGCCTGTTACCTGCTTCTTTTAAAGGTGGTAGATTGCCTTCAAAAAACATTTTATACGCAGCCAATGGTACAGCTGCGGAAATAAAAAAAGTACCACTAGTGATTATTTCAGCCATTAGTCACCCTATGGAATCGGACCTTTTTGAGAGTGTGAACAATTAACGTTCTGAGTTAAGTGCATGACACCAAATTTGCATAAGGGGCCGTCTTCATATTAAATATGTTACGAACTTTGAAATTTCCAATAGCAACACCCAATTTTAATTACTTAGAAATGTTAAGCACTCTCGAAAACCCTTAAATCTAAGTTTTTATTACATTTGGATGAATATTTGACGAGTTATTCAATCGAATCACTTATGGACCTTTTGGGGATCATCTCTAAAATGACAAGCGCAGTCTAGTTCTTCCTTTTGCAAGGCCGTCTTTGTTTATCAATTACACATAATGTTATACACAGTCCCCTAAAGGGTAATTAAAAAGTATTTTGTGATTTACTCAGCAAATTTTGAACAAAAAAATTTTAAAATTTGGGATTTCGCTTAAACTTCCTGTCTTAAATGCATTTCTGCAAAAATATTGAGGGGTTTCTATTCATATTTTTTAAAAAAATTAATTTAATAATTATTAAAAAAATATAAAAAATGTTTTAAATACCCCAATATTGAATGCGTTTTGTTCGGGTTATTATAGTTTCTTTTCAGTAAAAAAATCGTTTCATTTTCTTAATTATTTATAGATTGAGATAGTTTTTTATGTGCAACTCAATTAACATTATGGGACCTAAACTTTGCACGTCTCTAACTCCCCTAATAATGCTTAAAAACTGACAAAATTTGGCATTTCGTATTAACATAGGTCATAGATTTGAAATATGGACTCAAAAAGGGGTGTTACTATTGGAAATTTCAAAGATAGTAACATTTTTAATATGAAGGTGACCCCTTATGCAAAATTTGTGTCATGCACTTAATTCAGAATGTTAATTGTCTACAATTTCAAAAAGGTCCGATTCCATAGGGTGACTAACGGCCAAAATAATCACTAGTGGAACTTTTTTTATTTCCGCAGCTGTACAACCATCAAAACCTTTGGTTCAAAATTTTTGTCCTTGGATTTTGGTTTGCGTCGAAGTTTTAATTTCACATTTATAATTGCTAACGTTTCAAAACCAATTTTGGGTGTGGACTTCTTAGACCACTTTCACTTGTTAGTGGACATCAAAAATCGTAAACTGATTGATCCAACTACTAATAGTGGTAATCGTGGTGTGGTTTTGCCAACTCGGGTACCAAGTGTAAAAACTATTGTGGGTACTACTGTGTTTGACGACTTGATTCGGGAATTTCCTGAAATTACCCAACCTAGGGTTGAAAATGTAAAAGTCAAGCATGACACTGTCCACTATAATAAAACTTTTGGTCCTCCCGTTTCTGCTAAGGTTCGCAGATTGAGTCCCGATAAACTTAAAGCTGCTAAAGCAGAGTTTGACTTTATGTTAAAAAGTGGAATTTGCCGTCCTTCTAAAAGTACTTGGGCGAGTGCCTTGCATATGGTTCCTAAAAATAACTCAGATTGGCGTCCCACGGGTGACTACAGAGCTTTGAACTTATGCACTCAAAAGGATAAATATCCACTCCCTAACTTACAGGACTTTAGTCAAAATTTGCATGGCTCTCAGATCTTTTCAAAAATTGATTTAGTTAGAGCTTTTAACCAAATTCCAGTTCATAAAGATGATGTAGAAAAAACGGCTGTCATTACTCCGTTTGGTTTATTTGAGTTTATATTTTTGCCTTACAGACTTTGTAATGCACCACAAACTTTTCAAAGGTTTATTTTCGAAGTTTTATTTGACTTAGATTTTGTTTTTGCTTATATTGATGATATTTTGATTGCAAGTAAAGACTTAACTGAACATTTAGAGCACATTCGAATTGTTTTTGAAAGCTTTAAAAAATATGGGTTAACTATGAATGTTTCGAAATGTGATTTTGGTAAAAGTGAAGTTTCCTTTCTAGGCCATTTGGTTAATGATAAAGGTATTAAACCTTTGCCTCACAAGGTTGATGCTATTGTAAACTACCCCCAGGCTCGCACTATTAAAGATCTTAGAAGGTTTCTTGGTTGTTTAAGTTTCTACCGAAGATTTATTCCTAAAGCAGCAGAATTACATGCTCCTCTTAATGCTTTATTATCTGGTAGTAAAAAGAACGATAATCGACATATTGTTTGGACCGATTTGTTAGTAGACGCTTTTACGAAATGTAAACAAAGCATTGCTAACATTGTTCAATTGTCGCATCCGGAACCTGATGCTGAATTAGTTCTTTTCACAGATGCTAGTGATGTCGCTGTGGGTAGTGCACTGCACAAAGTAAAGCCAAATGGTTACCTGCCTTTGTCATTTTATTCTACTAAATTGAATAATGCTCAGAAAAAGTATAGCGCTTTTGATAAAGAGTTGCTAGCTATATACCTTTCTATTATTCATTTTAGGTATATGCTTGAAGGGAAAAATTTCTATGTTATCACTGATCACAAACCCTTGACACATGCATTCGCTCAGAAATTTGAAAAATGCTCTCCAAGGCGTTTACGCCAATTAGAGTTTATTTCGCAATTTACCACTGACTTGCGTTATTTGAAAGATTCTAAAAATCTGGTAGCCGATGCATTGTCAAGGATTGATGAAATTGTTTTGCCTGTAAAAATGGATTATAATGTAATTGCAGAGCAGCAGTTGAGAGATCCCCAGTTGAAAGATATTTTGGATAATGTTTCCGAAACTAGTTTAAATATCAAACTCGTCAAATTGCCTAATCCTGAAGTTGAGCTGTACTTTGACATTTCGCAAGAAAATACTCGGCTTTACGTTCCGGCTTCTCACAATTTTCAACTCTATTCACGGTTTGGCTCACTCTAGTGCACGTACAAGTCTCAAGCAAATCTGCGCTAGTTATGTGTGGCGGTCTATGCGAAAGGACATTGTGAGTTGGTGTCGAACCTGCATAGCTTGTCAAAAAGCTAAAGTCGGCAGGCACACCGTATCGCCTCTAAGTACTATTGAGATGTCCAACTCTCGCTTTTCTCACGTAAACTTAGATTTAAGGGGTCACAGGAGTCTTAAAAATGTGCAAAGAAGATACTACATAGCATAGTTTGATCTCTCTTGTAATTTTGTAACTACTCAATAAATGAGTATAATTTTTTTATATGTAATTCTACAAGATTTATTTATTATAAAACAAGTTTTACAATTTATGAAACTTTAGCCAAAACTAAAATAAATGATATTAAACATGAAGGTACTTGAACACACTGTGATTAGGCTTGCGCGGCAAATTGTGAGGTCAAAATTGAACAAATGACCAAGAAAATGAATTTATATTGTACAAATATGTACAAACTAGGACTTATACCTAAATTCTCAGCTCAATTTTAATTAGAAATTATTTTAAGACTTTTTTCTAAAGAAATTTATAAAAATTTAAAAATTTTGATTTTAAATTTTTTAAAAAATTATTTCTAATTAAAATTGAGCTGAGAATTTAGGTATAAGTCTTTGTTTGTACATATTTGTACAATACAAAGTCATTTTCTTGGTCATTTTTTCAATTTTGACCTCACAATTTGCCGCGCAAGCCTAATCACAATGTGTTCAAATAGCTTCATGTTTAATATCATTTATTTTAGTTTTGGCTTAAGTTTCATAAATTTTAAAACTTGTTTTATTATAAATAAATCTTGTAGAATTGCATATAAAAAATTATACTCATTTATTGAGTAGTTAAAAAATTACAAGAGAGATCAAACTATGCTATGTAGTATCTTCTTTGCACATTTTTAAGACTCCTGTGACCCCTTAATCGGTCCGTTACCTTTGGCACGTGGCTTTCGTTATTGCCTCACTGTCATTGATCGTTTTACCAGGTGGGTCGAGGTGATTCCTTTGGTTGATATTACTGCGGAATCGGTCTATAGTGCATTCCTTTTTCATTGGGTAGCACGCTTTGGTGCACCTGCTCGAGTCACGACCGACCAGGGAAGGCAACTAGAATCTGCCACTTTTAAGGGTCTAATGCAGTGCTTTGGCACTGAAATAATTCGCACAACTGCCTACAACCCTAAAGCCAACGTTTCGATTGAAAGACAACATAGGACAATTAAGGCAGCTCTAATGTGCTATAACAATGCCTCTTGGATTGATTGTTTGCCTTTAATACTATTGGGTTTAAGAACAGCAGTTCGGGGTGATTGGGATCATTCCTCAGCTTCTCTGATTTATGGACAAAACTTGAGATTACCTGGTCATTTTTTTCTTGGAACCACAAATCTCTTTATCCCAACCAGACTTGATTGTCCAGCTTCATAAGGCTTTTAAAAACGTTAAGCCTAACCCAACTGCTTGGCATTGTCAGAAGACTGTTTATGTACCCAAAGCCCTCAATATCTGTTCTCATGTTTTTCAAAGAATTGATTTAGTCCGCAAGTCTTTACAGCCTCCCTATGAGGGTCCATATAAAGTGTTAAAACGCAGGCCTAAGATTTTTCTTTTACAGATTAACAATAAGGAGCGTTGGGTTTCCGTTGATAGGCTCAAGCCAGCTTTCCTGCCAGTGGAGGAATCTGTTCCGGCCTCTGCAGCATTGGCCCCTCCAGCCCCTTCCTCGGCCCAACGAGTTCAACCGTATGCGAGAGAACAGAGTTCACCAGCTTCAAGTCCTCCTCAAAGAATCTACATAACGAAGCGTGGAAGACGAGTCCGCTTTCGGTTCTGATATCGTCCTTAGCGAACTGTCTTTTTCTCCGGGGGGAGTGCTGTGGCGAACGCCTTAAGGGGTCACAGGAGTCTTGAAAATGTGCAAAGAAGGTACTACAAAACATAGTTTGATCTTTCATGTCATTTTTGAACTACTCAATGTATAAGTATAATTTTTTTATATGTAATTCTACAAAATTTATTTATTATAAAGCAAGTTTTAAAATTTATGAAACTTTAGCCAAAACTAAAATAAATGATATTAAACATGAAGCCATTTGAACACATTGTGATTAGGCTAGCGCGGCAAATTGTGAGGTCAAAATTGAAAAAATGACCAAGAAAATGACTTTATATCGTACAAATTTGTGCAAACAAAGACTTATACCTAAATTCTCAGCTCATTTTTAATTAGAAATTATTTAAAAAAAACTTAAAATCAAAATTTGTAAAATTTTTATTAATTTTTTTAGAAAAAAGTTCTTAAAATAACTTCCAATTCAAATTGAGCTGAGAATTTAGGTATAAGTCTTTGTTTGTACATATTTTTACAATATAAAGTCATTTTCTTGATCATTTTTTCAATTTTGACCTCACAATTGGCCGCGCAAGCCTAATCACAATGTGTTCAAATAGCTTCATGTTTAATATCATTTATTTTAGTTTTGGCTAAAGTTTCATAAATTTTAAAACTAGTTTTATAATTAAATAAATCTTGTAGAATTACATATAAAAAAATTATACTCATTTATTGAGTAGTTAAAAAATGACATGAAAGATCACACTATGTTTTGTAGTATCTTCTTTGCACATTTTGAAGACTCCTGTGACCCCTTAACTGGAACTTTAACTACTTATCCGGACCTTTAACTGTGACCAGTGTATCTTGTATAAATACAGCAAGCGCTGCATTAGCGCGCACCCCTTTTGGGTTATTTGTTATTATTTAGTTCTGTATCTTCTGTTGTGCCGCGGTTAATTTCTAATATGTTCTTATGTGTTCATCGAGTTTTATAAGTTAAGTTAATATTTATTTGTTGTTTAATAAACCTTGTTATTGTTATAACTAGTTTTGATTACTTAGCATGACTTGGTGAACCACAACGTCATTTCAAAATTATCGATGTCGCAAAAATAAATTTATATTAGCTTTTCGTCTAAAAGAATTTGAGGTAGGCGAATACCCGAAATTCCCCCAAATTCTAAAATTTTTACTACTCTTTTAAACTTTTCCAAATTTGGCATACTGATTTCGAATATAATGAATAATACTATTTAGGCATTTTTTTTAATTTAAATATAATTTATTCATTTTAAATTATGTTTTTCTACTAAATAAGGAGGTTTAAGCTAACAAGTCTACCACATTGAATTTTCATCCTATGAACATGAATTATGTATTAAATTCTTCGTTTTGAACTGTTTCATGCAATGACCGTCTAGAGTTGCATACAAATTACAAGAAAAAAGTTATTAAGAAAAATGTTATAAACTAACCACAAAAAAAGGATTTTTTTCGATTAACTTACACTTGGACATTTCTTTAGAAAAAACTTAAATATTTACACCGGATGTTAGAGGTTCATGGCACAGATATATATTGAAATAGCATCTGTAAAAAATTTCAGGTAAATTAATGTAAAACTTTTTATTCTAGAAGTGTTGGCGCAAACCTTTTTTTTTTAGGTGAAAAACACCGTTTAAAATAAATCAATTATATTTCAATAAAAAAAATGCCTAAAAAGCATTGCTCATTATATTTGAAATCACTATGCCAAATTTGGAAAAGATTAAAGTAATAGTAAAAATGTTAGAATTTTGGGTATTCGCCTACCTTAAGTTTCTCCAGCGGTTGTTGCGAATGGGGGGGGGGGGGCAATGGTGATTTAATTCTAATAAAAGTGTCTTCGTATGTTTTTTCAATGAGCATTAAATCGTGCAGATTTAAGTAATTTAAGTTCTTAGAATCTGAGTCCTCTTTTGAAATTTTCAATGCATTTTAATGTCGATGAGCTGAATTATTTTGACTTCACACTAGTTCGTAGAATTTGCTGTTTGGGCTCTGAAAGTGGGGGATAGACAGACTGAATGATTATAATACCTTCCACTTTTTTGTTGTAATCGTAGCGTGGAAGCTGAAATGCGTAAAAACATGCAAATTCAAATCTTGGTGAGAAACATGCATTCTTGCTTTCTTCCTTCCTAAATAATGAAACACGCTTCCTTTCCCACATTTCCTTCCTTTCCCTAATCCTTTCATGATATGCATCTTTTACAAGATCCAGGAACCTAATTAGTTAAATTCAAAGACGTCATTTTAAGATACGTTACAGTCACATTATTAATCTTATAACAGCATTGTTGTTGATGCAAAAGGCTAGGAAGGTATTTTTGCAAAATGATACTACGCTTAACTCATTTCATTTTATTTTATAATTTATTTTATAATGAAATGTGTGTAATTCACTGCTCCGTTCTTCCGAAATCCATAGGATCTATTATGAAACTGCCTTTGGTAAGATATAAGTTTTAAAAGATTTTTCTAAAACTTCAAATCAATTAATTTTATTATTATGTAACTATATTTTTTAAATAATAATTATGGAATTTCAGAGCCTTATCATTGAAAGATAAAATAAATGTTAAAAACAGAAATGTTTAAATAATTATTTATGCAGCAATTGTGAAAAGAAACACTTTTTAAAACTAGTGAAATAATGACACTTGTTTTAAAAAGTTTACTTTTCACATGTGTTTCATACACTATCTTTTATAATTACGTGAAAAAATCAACTCTCATTCTTTCAAAAATAATGCACGTGCTAATTTTTTATATAAAGATATAAATAAACAGTAAATTCGTAATGTCATCGATAAACCTCTTGAACAACAAAATACAAACTTATTTTTTTTTAATTTTAAGTTAAACATTTCAACATGGATACTAATACGAATTTTGAACTTCCAGAAAAGATAGAAATAGCAGCTTATGCTGTTACTTCATATGCTTCAGGTAAAAAAAAATCAAGAAAAATTTACGAATAGGCGTATGAAAAGTGTCCATATTGGTGCGAATGTAAAAAAAGTAGAAAATATGTGAAATTAAAAAATAATGTCGGCGTACTTTTCTGAAAAATTGAAACAACAAAAATCCTCTACGCTTTGGTCGAAATTCTCCATTATAAACATTTTAGTAAAGCAAAACATACACATTATAAATGATTATACATATTATAAAAAACTATATGATTGATTAAAATATAATTCGGGAGCATATTTTTTTTATAAAGCAGATCGATAAATCTCTGTAATTTATGAATGTTATGAAATAAAAGTATTACTTGAAATGTTGGCATACTATAAAAAAAAAGAAAGAAAAAACTTTTTTTTTACTGCTTTTGGGTTAAAAAAAATTACTTTTTTATCACTGTTTTTAAAAAAAAAAAAATTTCGCACGTGTTTGGTATTAAAATTATGGGGTAAAATCGGATTTTTATCACGCAATTGAAAAAAAATAGTTACTTTTTTTTGTTTTGTACTATATTAGCAAATAAATTTAATATTTGTAATAAAATAATCCAATATATTTTTTGATATATGTAGAGGATTATTCCCTTACAAAGGAGAGTAAACATATGCTTTAGTTGATTCTAGGAATGAAGTAATTTTTTAAGCCCTGAGTTCTTTATTTAATTTGTATAAAATATTTTTTAAATAAAATGCGAGCCATTATGGCTTTTAGGGATAGGGACAAGAACGGCCACCAAGCACATACAACCTCACGTCTCGAAGTCAAATTAAGATGTGTGCAGTAACGCATAGAATTGTTTCAGTCAAAACTGATCACGTGGTCGAAGTTTCGGGAATTTTCACGCAGCTCACTGCGCGTGCAACTGATGCAATCTTGTGGCTTAATTTCAAGGATACATTTATATCTGCCTGTGCCATGGCTATAGGTAAATGAGGTTGACAAAGTTGTATAATTTAAATATTTAAGGGAAATTTGATAGTAGGAATATTGTCTCATTTCCCAGAGTTCTTTATTCAATTCGTATAACATTTTTTGTAATAAATTGCGGCTTTTAGAGATAGGTTCAAGAACGGCCACCAGGCACATACAACCTCAGATCTCGAGGTCTAATTCAAAAGTGCGTAGTAACGGCATCGAATTGCTTCAATCGAAACTGATCACGTTTTCAAACTTTCGAGAACTTTCTGGAATCTTGACTTAGCTACCTGCGAGTGCAACTGATACAATCTTGTGGTTTTATTTCAAATATACATTTTTATCTGCGCGTGTCAAGGCAAAGCGTAAATGAGGTGGATAAAGGTGTATAAATTAAATATTTATCGAAATTTTAATACTAGGAGTATTGTCTCATGCATATTTTAATGTACTTTGTAATAATGCATAAATTAATATAATTTGCAACAATCATAAAATAACATGTAACTTGCAAAAAATTGCATATAAAAATAAAATTTGCAAATAAATGTTACGATGGAAAATGTTGAAATTAATAAAACTTTAAACTCATATGCTTTATAGATGGAAAGCAACAGCAATGAAGTAATAAGGGCACATGGAAGCAAGAAAGTAATAAGTGAGTCTCCAAAATGCTTTCTAAATGACGTAATATATCGTGTTGTACAGCTGTGGAAATAAAAACCACAAACTAATGATTATTTCGACCGTTAGTCATCCTGTAGAATCGAACCTTTTTGACTTTTATTTGTGAAAAAATAACATTCTGATTTAATTGCATGGCACAAAATTTGCATAAGGGACCGTCTTCACAATAAAAAATGTTATAAACTTCAAAATATTCAACAGCAACACACCTTTTTTGAGCTCTTATTTGAAATCTGAGACATATTTTAACATGAATTACCAAATTTTTTTGGTTTTTAAGCATTATTAATGGAGTTAGAGACGTGCAAAGCTCAGGGGTTTGAATGTTAAATGAGTTGCACATAAAAAAAACTGTCCCAATCTATAAATAATTAAGATAATGAAACGAAATTTTTACTTAATAGTTATTATAACCCAAACAAAATGCATACACTATTGGGGCATTTAAAACAATTTTATATTTTTCATAATTATTATTTTAATTTTTAAAAAATGTATTAATAGAAACCCCTTAATATTTTTGAAGAAAATAATTTAAGACATGAGGTTAAAGCGAAATACCAATTTTAAAAAAAAATTCATGCACAGTTTGCTGAGTAAATCACAAAATACCTTTTAATTCGATAGTATGACACAACAGATGTCTTTAATGTTGATTCATGATATTCAACGTTTTTTGTGTTTTGCTTCTTAAGGGGGTATGGGACACTTTTAACTTTTTTCATTAATATTGCAGATATCATTATAATTTTTTGTCCATAAATGTATACTAAATATACTAACACTTTTAGATAGTCAAAGGTTTTAAAAATTATTAATTTTGTTTTAAAAAAATAAAATGTGTCAAAAGGTAACGTTACATATTTTTTTTATAAGTCAAAAAAATATTTATTGACAAATAAAAATTTAGCATTTTTATAAACAGGAAAATGTACTTAATAAACTGTCTTAACAAAATTTTGTTAATTGTCAAACATTTTCTTTTAATAATTTCACAGGTTCACTATTTTTTTAAAAATTAATAAATTAAAAAAAACTATTTATTTACAGCTAATCCCTAAATACGAATTAAAGATCTATGTTTGAAAAATATGTGTGGAAAATTTTAACACTCTATGGGTAGTAAATTTTGAGTTATATTTTTTAAGATAATAATAATTTTTTAGATTATTCTGAAGATTTTGCGTCCCATACCCCCTCAATAAACTAAAAATATTCGAACTATATTGCAGAAATGAACTTGTTGTTAGAATGAGAAGTTCCAAAAGAATTTTTTAAAAAACCTACACTTGCAGTTACTTAAATACTTTAAAGAGATTCTCGTCGAAACAAAAGTGTATGAGTAACAATATTTGTCACCTATAACCACTTCCGCACAAGATTTAAAACCATAGAACGAATCCTCATTGCTTTGGAACAAATACGCAAGCTCTCTAAGTTTTATCCTCATTGACTTCGTAGGGCCCCATCTTCAAGATATTTAACCTTACGTTTCTTTTCCTCCTTCAACCAACAGACTACGTTTGCCATTTTACAGATGGTCCCCCAAAGGTCCAAAAGTTATTCGAATGAATAACTCATCAAATATTCATCCAAATGTAACAAAAACTTAGATTTAGGGGTGTTCGATTGCGCTTAACGTTTCTAAGTTATTGAAATTGGGTGTTGTTATCGGAAATTTTAAAGTTCGTAAAAAAATTTATATGAAGACGACATGCAATCAACTTAGAATGTTATTTTTTCACTAAGTCAAAGAGGTCCGATTCTATAGGATGACTGTCGGCCGAAATAATCACTAGTGGGTACTTAATTTCCACAACTGTAATTTTTTTTTTAAAGTAGTGCGCTGTTTCACCACAATAAAGGTTTCTAGTATGAACCTATTGGTACAATTTTTCAGGTTTTGGAAATGAAAAATAAAAAATTGTTTAACAAAATGCCGAAAACATTTCACCACACTGCCGTTGCAAATAATAGTATCCACCTTTTATGGTGAAACCAAGTGTCAGGGTTTTTACTAGTTCGTTATAAGGTTACTTAGTTAGGATTTCAAAACTAATGCATTAGCTCTCTTAGTCTGAATATGCCCCTTACTAATAAATTAAATGTAAGAAGACAAAGCAGTTTATAGAACATATTTTTATAGAAAACAATAATCCTCAAGATGAAAAAACCTTTAAATCCAATTGCTTTGAGAGAGATTTTGAAATATTCTTTCGGTTTGGCATATTTTCATGCATTGAATAGGAGAAATGCAAGATTCAGCTTATAACCTATGAATTTGTTCTCAATTTTTTAAGATCTCCTAGATTTTTTTAAAAAAAAGTAATATAACATACAGTGAATCATACTGTAAGACTAACTTCAAATTTCAATATTTTTAGAAGCCTAATAGGTCGCATTTATTAACAAAAATTGAAAAAATAAAAAAAATTACCATAGGGTATCGAGAGTTTATGTAGATAATTAATATTGTAAGAGATAGAATTTGAATTTAATAGTTTTCCAAGAGGCTAGAAATGTAATAAATGTTTTTTTATAAACATTTAAGTTTCATACATTTTCAACAATTTTTTTTATCAATTTGGATAAAATATAGTTTTTCTTTATTGTTTACTCAGTTCTATGATTTTCCAATTTAGTATTGTAAGTTAAATGGTAGGAATGTTAAGAGCTTGTGTAAATTGGGACTTGAAAATCCCTGAATTGTGCTAATAAATTAAGAAAGATTGTTTGGACCATATACAGATACAATAAAAAAAAACATGCTGTTAATACATAATTGTTGTTGTTATAATTTGTTTCTGCTGAAAAATGAAGACAACAAAGATGTCGATCCTGTCGAAACTTCTGGTGAGTTTGAAGGTGACATTGTCCTTGAAACGGCACAGGTAAGCCCATGCCAACTTATACAGGGTGAGGCAAGCAACAGTCGAGAGATAGGAATACGTTGAAATGCTTGGCGAGAAAAACTCTTGAAGCCGCCTGAAACCTGTTTTTGCATTGGTTGGATCGGATTAGCTTCACATTAGAGCTACTCATAGACTAGTGGCGAGTACAGATCTTAGTTCGTATTGTATGAAGACGTTCCATAATGCAAATTTTGTGTCTTGCAATTAATTTAGAATGTTTTGTTAAAATAACGACCGAAATGATCACTAATGGCAACTTTATATTTTGATCAGAGCTCTACACACCTTGTTTATATTTCATTTCAACTAGCTTCTCAAACCATAGCGTAATTGCCGGCAAATAAGTCACCAAGCGTTTGTTTGGGCTTAATATTGAAGCGATCAACAGTTTCAGTTAGCAAACTTATTTTGTATTGGTTTTTGACCTGGCAACATTTCTATCGCATTCTTATCTCCTCGTTGGAGCCACTTTTATTTGCCTCACCCTGTATAGCACTAAAAGCAGCTATAACAGTAAATTATGTAATTAATGTATTGCATATTTAATGACTTATACTTACTTAAGCTCTTCAAGCCTCACTGGCGCATAAGCCATACAGCCAAATCTTCCAAACCTCACGATTTTTTGCGTGACTTTCAGTGCAGATGTCTGTTTGCTTTGATATATCCATAATACTTTATGAAAACACTTATTATTATTTGAGCAAAAGAATAACAAATAATCTATTTGACATTTTGAAACCCCAAATATATCAAATATCTTTTAAAATTTCGAAAAATATAATCTTTCGTTAAAAAGGAACTGCTCCTACAAATTTTCATACCTAAAATAAATTTTTCAAAAAAAAAGTTAGTCAGAGTTTTAAAAAAAATTCGTAACTAAGTAAATACAACTTTGGCTTAAAAATAAGTATTATTAGCACTTATTTAGTTTACTTTTGTGGGGTTTTTTTTTGCCGTATTAAACACTTTGAAAATGATTCTTTTAAGGTCATAGGAGTCTTAAAAATGTGCAAAGAAGATACTACAAAGCATAGTTTGATCTTTCAAGTCATTTTTTAACTACCGTCAGTGCGGGTAACTTTGGCCAAAATCATAGATTTTTTCACAAAAGAAGACAATTTTAACTTCAAAAACGATTTAAACACTTAAAAATCCTTATGCATTCTAAGTATTGAACATTTAGAAATAATTTTCAGGCATTTTTGTTACATTTTATAAATTAATAAAAAATTGGTATTAATTTTAAAAAAGAAGACACTGTTAGGAGCCGGGCGGGTAACTTTGGCCACCCAAGAAATACATAAGAAACATACTTTTTAACATCCTTAAAAGCTGTGTTAACGATTTAAATAGCAATATTAAAACTTTAAACACAAAAATAACAAAGTTATAAGACATATAGTTATTTAAAATGGTATATAACTTAACAGTTACATTGCAGTGCATCGTGGAATGGCATTACACGTTGAATACTAGTATTGTTTGTCGCTTAAGGGGGGATCATAGTAAGCGACAGCAAAAATGACCAATTCTTAGTATTGATTTCGAAAGGCTCTAAATCATTTAAAAATGATGGTACAATAAAAAAAATTGTATCAAATTATAAATTGTACTTTTATTATTATATTTACTCCTAAGAATCTTATTTTCAAAAATTATTATTTTTGAAAAAAGACATCTTTTGAAACATACAATTACGAATTTTCAAAAATACAAGTACTTTTTCGGTACACTTTTCTCCAAATCTATTAAATATTTCTGAATAATTTCTTTTGTGTGTTATAAAACCATTTTAGATCTAATCAAGTCACCTATTTTTTTTGCCTAAAATAATTTTTAAATTCTATTTTTAAAACATTATATTCAACATTCATAAAAATTCTGATTTTCAACGAAGAAAAGTGTAAAATAATAAAATATTTATTTTAATTTGTAAGACTAAATTAGGTGACTTAAATAGATCTAAAATGGTTTTATAACAGACAAAAAAAATTATTAAAAAATATTCGATAGGTTTGGAGAAAAGTGTACCTAAGTGTTGAAAATTATAGTTTTGAGTAAAACGCGAAAAACAAATACAGTCGATCCCGTTAACACGAACTCGAAATGACCACCGAAACATTTCTTGTTAACCGAATTTCATGTAAATCGTCGGGAATTTTTTTTTTACATTGAGCCAGTGGTTGGTTTTCAAATATCAACACAAAAAAATCATATTTTATAATGTAATACATAAATAATACAAGCATACAATTAGTAATTCAAAGGGGGCGTGGTACATTTGTTTATTTTTATAATTTTAATTTTTTATAAGAAATAATTAACCGATCTATACAAAATTGGTCTCATTCGATAGATTGGGTTTCCATCTATCAGAAAATATTGGTTTCAAAAATTCGATTTTTTGGTTTTTGTTTACTATGATCCCCCCTTAAAAGAAAGAAACATAAACTTCTATTTTAATAAGGAAAAAAGAACTTTTTTGAAGCAAGATTTAATAACAAATATATTTGTAAAAAGCAAACGATTTTATTATAAAAGGTGAAAAATAATCTATTTATAATTAGGAATTTGAAAATGTTTACCTTTCGACGTTTGCGATTTTGAGTGGAATACGTATCTTGCATTCTATCTTTATCTTTTTAATGTTTAAAATGATGAGATTTTTAAAAAAAATATCTAAAAAATAAGTAATCATAAAAGTAAGAATTTTTTCAAAAATAGTTAAACTTAATACACGTTTACATACATTTTTTAAAGTGCAAAGTTCCATAAAGAAATATTTACATCTATGGCCAAAGTTACCCGCATTCATCGGCAAAAGCTTCCCAATTACAAATATTTAAATACAGCATAAAAAGTAGTCAACTTAGAATAAAACAAATGGTGTAATATTCTTCCTCATTAATAAAAGAATCGAATAGAGTGTTTTATTAAAATATTTTCAATATTTTTTAAAGTGTTCCAGACAAAAGTTGGAAGAGATAGATTTTTGTCATTTTATGCTCGTAAGAATGAAAACAGCATTTGTAGTATTGCCAGATTTAATTTAGAATGAGATTTTTTTTTACATGAAATGAAAGGCGATATTTCCACCTTTCCAAAAATGTAAAACAATTTAAGATGAGATCATTTTATGAAGAGAAATTAAGAAACAAATCTTTTTCCGATGCGTGGCCAAAGTTACCCTCCGTGGCCAAAGATGCCCGCTTTGACGGTACTTCAATGTATAAGTATAATTTTTTATATGTAATTCTACAAGATTTATTTATTATAAAACAAGTTTTAAAATTTATGAAACTTTAGCCAAAACTAAAATAAATGATATTAAACATGAAGCTATTTGAACACATTGTGATTAGGCTTGCGAGGCAAATTGTGAGGTCAAAATTGAAAAAATGACCAAGAAAATGACTTTATAGTGTACAAATATGTACGAACACAGACTTATACCTACATTCTCAGCTCAATTTTATTAGAATTTATTGTAAGAACTTTTTTCTAAAAAAATTAATAAAAATTTAAAAATTTTGATTTAAAATTTTTTTAAAAATAATTTCTAATTAAAATTGAGCTGAGAATTTAGGTATAAGTCTTTATTTGCACATATTTTTACAATATAAAGTCATTTCCTTGGTCATTTTTTCAATTTTGACCTCACAATTTGCCGCGCAAGAATAATCACAATGTGTTCAAATAGCTTCATGTTTAATATCATTTATATTAGTTTTGGCTAAAGTTTCATAAATTTTGAAACTTGTTTTATAATTAATAAATCTTGTAGAATTACATATAAAAAAATTATACTTATACATTGACTAGTTCAAAAATGACATGAAAGATCAAACTATGTTTTGTAGTGCCTTCTTTGCACATTTTTAACGGCAAAAAAACCCCCACAAAAGTAAACTAAATAAGTGCTAATAATACTTATTTTTAAGCCAAAGTTGTTTTTACGTAGTTACGAATTTTTTTTAAAACTCTGACTAACTTTTTTTTGAAAAATTTATTTTAGGTATGAAAATTTGTAGGAGCAGTTCCTTTTTAACGAAAGATTATATTTTTATGATCCCTTAGCTAACGGAATTCCTATGATCCCTTAACTAACGGAATTTTATCAACAATGTTTTCGAAAGTATTGTGAACCAGATGTTCTCGAAAACAAGAAAATTATTCTGAAATTTCAAAATCCATTTATAACAATGAATCTATATTATAAATAAATGAAAATATGATAATGAATGTAGTAATGCCTTAAAATATTTTTTTTCTGTGTAATCAATTTAATTAATAATTTTTATCTAGGACAAAAATGCAATTCGAAATGAGGACTTGAAGTGGCCCGGAGGCGTCGTTCCATACACTATAGCTCATGATTTTGGTAAAAGCGTTTAATTTTCAATCCACTGTTACAAATTAACATTTTTTTATAGAGACTTTACGTTTAATGTTAAAACAAATACTTAAAAGTTCAATGAAAACTATCATTATGTAGGATTTAATAGTTCATGCGGATGTGTGACACAGATTATAATGATAATTATGAAAGTTTTTTATGTCATATAATCATATACAATAACTATTAAATTAAGCAGTTAAAGTTGGATTCGGTAAACAAAATAAAAAGCAACATAAAATGACTTTTAAAAAAAATTAAAAAATCCCATTATTTTCAATAGATAAGTTCTATGATTACAAACATTTAGAGTGTAGTTATATATAAAATTATGATAATATTCAACCCATTTTGTAAATTATTCTTTAAAAAATTATATGAAAAACATTAAGAATAATTTACAAAAAAATGGATTGAATATTATCATATTAATGATAACATTCAACCCATATCATATCAACCCATATCATATCATTTGAATATTATAAAATGATAAATAATTTTAAAAAATTATATGAAAAACATTAATTATTTATCATTTTATTTATAATATGCAATTAAGAGTCTTGTATGGCAACATATCTCTATATAATTCCAATGGAGAAACTTTTGACCCTGTTTTTAAATTAAGTATACGACATGTACTCACGAAAACTTGCAAAAAAAATAAGAAAATTATTTTGCCATTTAAATAATTCAAAAGTAAAATAAAATACATTAATTATTTGTAATTTTTTATAGATATTTACATGCAGTTAGTGTTGCCCTCTGTAGTTTGTGAATGATTACTAAAATTTTGTTTTAATAATATTTACTTAATATTTTTTAAAAATTTCACTATTCAATTATTTTAATATCCAAATAACTGTCTTCTGTTTTTTTTCCGTGAGTACGTGTGGTATGCTTTGCTTAAAAACAAGATCAAAGGTTTCCCTATTGGAATTGTATAGAGATATGTTACCCTTAAAGATATTGATAGGTAATGAAGCATTAAATATTTTTTTAGTTAGTTGAAATGAAAGTGTAACATAAATAGTCTTTTACGTCTTTAGCTGTTAACTAAACAAAGCTAGACAATAAGCTTCACCCCGTTTCATTCTGTATATTTTTACTCCTTCCTCATACATCAACGTTTCATTGCTCGGACGTAGACAGGGCCGGATTTCTAAATAGGCTAAGTAGGCTGTAGCCTAAGTACGGCGGCAAATGTTTGGGGGTGTCAAATTTACGAACAATTAAAGCGGCATTCGGCATAAAAAAAGCATTATAAATACACTAATATTTTTAAGAAAGAAAGCAAATAATTTATATTAATGTGTAAATCGTAAACGTATGTATAGTACTAATATTTAGAAGTAAGCATGGTAGCTGCGAGGGCAATTGCACTCTCTCCCCCTGATTTGGAAGTTGAAAGATAAATATTAGAAGAGTTTAAAAAATTCACCTAACATTTCCCTTTTGATTCAGAGTGTACATAATATGTGATTAATATGTGAACATGTACTTAATATGTGGTTCTAATATGTAGAAAGAAAAAAAAATAGACAAGAAAATTATATCTGGCGGCAAATCGATCGTAGCTTGCAGGCGGCAAATCTTTAAATAAGGCCCTGGACGTAGATAGATTTCAGATCGACATTCAAAGAGATATACTTTCATACATAAAAAGTATAGTTAATAATTCTTACTTATGAGATTGTTATTCATTATGACAATGTTTGAATTTCAAGGAGGGGGCATTTCAATATAAAACATTTTTGTAAGAGAAGGTAGCAATGAAATATACAAATTTTTTGGTTTCGAAAATATCGTAACAATAAGTTTGTGTTAAAGGGCAAATCAGACTAGCGAACATTCTCCAAAATCCAACCCGCTATTCAATCAAATCTTCATATAGTATGACGCCTGCTATGAGTTCTACTAAGTTAAGGTCGAAGAAAGCCTCTTCAGCTTCACCAAAACCTCACTGACAGATTGAACTAATCTAGTATTCGAAGCAATCAGATGCATATCGTCACTTAAGTTCCCACATGTGCTATCTAACTTTGCGAAACAGTAGACATTTACTGAAAGGTTACCCTTGGTGAACTTTCCAAAATCGCGCCAAAAGCAGGCCGATAACCCAACCGAAATGATAGGATGGGTTAGGATAGGTTTGAATTATCGTCACATTAGAGCTACATGAGAGAACCGAAAAACGCGTTTGTTCATTTAACACCGGCTGTTTGGACTTTCTTGTTACATAATATCAGTCTACATAATGCATTACTGAGATATGTTACAAGAAAGTCTGAACAGCCGGTGTTAAATAAACACGTTTTTCGACTCTCCCTCGTGTAGCTCTAATGGGACGATAATTCAAACCTATCCTATAATTTCGGTAGGGTTTTCGGCCAACTTTTGGCGCGATTCTGGAAAGTTCGCCAAGGGTTACCCTTCAGTTCATTTCTACCGTTTTGCAAAGTTAGATACCACATGTGGGAACTTAAGAGACGATATATGTTGTATACAGCACCCTCTAGATTCTACCTAATGAAACACTGCCCCAACATTGCCATCTTGCCATTAGGAGTGGTGGTAGGGGTTACAAGATTATGTAATTCTTCATCAGCTTTACTTCATTGAATGGATCTTTTTTAAAATTGAGTTCCTTTTACTTAACTGCACCTCCTCCCTCCTAAACAGGGGAGGGGGGGGGGCTCGACACCTGCCTCTCGACGCGAAAATCATCGATTTTTTTTCAAACTGTAACCCTCTAATGCATACTGTTACCGTTCGGTAACAAGTTACATAATCATATTTATTCTATTAAGTAGACCTCCATCTCGACAAATTTGTGCTTTTTTCATCTATTACAGTCCATTTTGAAGTTTTAGTTAGAAATAACCCTCATAAATGACAGCAGTAAAAGTGTATTCAAAATTAAAAAGTGAATTTTCTAACTGTTGTAAAATTACGTTTTTGGCAGTATTCAAAGTATAATAGTATTAGTACTAAATTCAAATAAAACTGTTTTGAAAAATTAGTTTGAGTTTAAACGGGTTATTTTGAACTATATTTAGTAGTTTTCTAGTCATTATTATCAAAATTGGAATTTTGTAGTTGGTTTTTGTCAAATGGAAAAATTTTTAAAAATAGAAAATATTTAAATTTTATTGCAGTTAAATTTTTTTCAGTATTTTTCCAATAATGTAAGAGTATTAAAGAAACATATATATCTTTAGGGCATGAAAATAAAAATTCACGCATTAGAGGGTTAACGAAACGAAAGTTAAGTCCCACGAGGTCCAGCATAAAAGTTCCTCTTCACAATGGGCAATCATGAACTCTTACGGAAAAACGAACTATTATCTACATTGCATTGAATGCCCGATGTCGAGCTATTTCATCGTCATGAAAAAAGTGAAAACTCCAGCATCATCGAAACGCTATTCCCTCTTCAGCCGTCAAGCAGAAGTCGCCTCACCTCTTAAGGGGTCTAAGGAGTCTTAAAAATGTGCAAAGAAGATACTACAAAGCAAAGTTTGATCTTTCATGTCATTTTTGAACTACTCAATGTATAAGTATAATTTTTTTATATGTAAATCTACAAGATTTATTTATTCTAAAACAAGTTTTAAAATTTATGAAACTTTAGCCAAAACTAATATAAATGATATTAAACATGAAACTATTTGAACACATTGTGATTAGGCTTGCGCGGCAAATTGTGAGGTCAAAATTGAAAAAATGACCAAGAAAATGGATTTATATTGTACAAATATGTACAAACTAGGACTTATACCTAAATTCTCAGCTCAATTTTAATTAGAAATTATTTTAAGAACTTTTTTCCAAAAAATTTTTTAAAAATTTAAAAATTTTGATTTTAAATTATTTTTAAAATAATTTCTAATTAAAATTGATCTGAGAATTTAGGTATAAGTCTTTGTTTTTACATATTTGTACAATATAAATCCATTTTCTTGGTCATTTTTTCAATTTTGACCTCACAATTTGCCGCGCAAGACTAATCACACTGTGTTCAAATAGCTTCATGTTTAATATCATTTATTTTAGTTTTGGCTTAAGTTTCATAAATTTTAAAACTTGTTTCCTAATAAATAAATCTTGTAGAATTACATATAAAAAAATTATACTTATACATTGAGTAGTTCAAAAATGACATGAAAGATCAAACTATGTTTTGTAGTGACTTCTTTGCACATTTTTAAGACTCCTTAGACCCCTTAAGAAGTCGACTCAACACCGCGCCGTTATCTACAACGACAGCGGACAGCGGCTACTACCACATCAACCACGAGAAAGAAGGTCAGCACCACGCCTATCCCCACAACGACAACGTAACTTCATTTTGGATAACAACAAACAGCACAGCATCAAAACTTCACATCGTACGCACTGGCAAATTCAAAGAATGAAACAAGAACTACAGATAGGATCAATCTTTATTAATGAAAAGATGTATAAGCATACGAAAAAAGAAGACCGCGTAAAGGTTGCAAAAGAACTTGGCGAAATAGTGCAGGAAACCTCAACAATAATAGCAGTAAAAAAACTTATCGAGAAAAATAAAATGTTTACAAACGACCCAGAGTTCGAAAAAGACGTAATTACTACAACGGTAGACGATCGAAAAACACGTAAACAAACCAAAAAAAGCTAAATAGAAATTGAGAAAAATAAGCTAGAGATAGAAAGATTTAAATTAGCACGGTTTGAAAACTAACTACAATTTGCTACAATCAGAAAAACTTCGACGGAAAACCAAACACGTGTAGAAAACGAAAGTAAAGCTAATGAAATATCAACACCTAGCATAGAAACATTAATGCCTAGCGTTAAAATTCTAAGCATGCCAGTTCCATCAAAAATGAAAATTTCAGTCTATTTTTTAATTCATTAGAGAAAGCTTTCATAACAAAAGAAGTCCCAGAATCCATTCAATCGGAAATTTTAATATCCTTGGTGAAAAAGCAAATATCATATTACTATACATATCCGAAAACGAACTACAAAATTACGAACAAGTAAAAATGACCTACGCGAATTTTAACCATTGGCAGCAGAATGTTTACTACAATTTCGTAGAAGCTAAAGAATGCCAAATGAAATACATCTACAATTCAGTTCGCGATTAACATCAAATTTGCAGTATTACATTAAACTAGGAGGTGTTACAATTTTTTAAACATTATGTCAATTAATAATGAGCGACAAGCTGTTTTTGTACTCTAGATCGTGAACCACAAACACATATATCCGTAAGACAGTGTGAAAACTGGTCAAAAGAACGCGACGTGTACTTTAATTCTAAACAGAAGTCTTTAAATGAAACATGTTCTTGCCAAACATCGTTTGAAAACAACGAATAATATCGACATCATATACTAATCGACAACAAAGTAACCCCAATCACCATCTTGAATTTAGGAGTGATGGTTATTGGTTACGAGAGGATGTAATTCTACATCAGCTTCACTTCATTAGATGGATCTTTTTTTTTTTCAAATTAAGTTGCTTGCTTCTTAACTGCCCCTCCTCCTCCCTCCTAAACATACATTTCTGATTTCGTCTCAGCAAAGAGAGCTAAGTCATTTTAAAGCATTCAGCCAACTTTGATGAACAAACATAAATTCGCGCCACACATCATGACAAAGTTCTATTTGTGACTGCCCTAAAATAGAAAATGCGAGCAACCGCTCATTCAACGCTGGTAACAATGCGTCAAATTTAGCGAATTCGAAATGGAAACAAATGTTGAAGAACGTCGTGTGACTTTTGATGACTTTGAAGACACGTCTCTCAACTTCCGTAGAGAACTGTAGAGTAAATGGCATACAACTTTTGAGTTTTGCGTTAAAGATATGGTTGAGTTGAAGGTTGGGTTGGAGAATTGGCGAGGGTGTAATATGCCCTTTAAGCAGTCACTAAATGAATGTTTTGCTTTGTGTTTAGATGAGAGGGGTCGCAGCGAGATCAGAAAGGCGGTGGATGAGTTCAGTCGGCACACCTGCGTGAGGTTCATACCCAGGACTAACGAAAAGGACTACGTGTCAATCGTCAGAGGAGAGGGGTGAGTTAATCTAACCCTATTTGTTTGGGAAAAAGACGCTGGAAAAAAAGTATTCATTATTAAATGCATTGGTTATCGTATAGATGCATGGCCGGATTCGGCTACTTTTCAAAATGTCGCCAAGTCGAAATGACAACAAATTCCGGCACTTGTCGAGATGGTAGCCATCGTGAAATGACCAAAAATACTACATATAATTTCTAAATGGCCGACTTCAAACAACGGAAAAATTCATTAAATCGCAAACCAGATTATTTATAAAAAAGTTGAACATTAAAATGCAGAAAAATTTATTTAAAAAAGGTAAATAATTATTTAAAATCTTTAGGCATAGTGTTAATAAATGATTAGTATAAGAAAACTTTATAAAAATTATATGCATTTAAGATTTAAATAAACTACCATTCAAAAGTTGTCAATGCAATTACTAATTTCGCCAAAGATTCTCATAATAATAAATTGTCAGGGTTACCAGATTTGGCGTAAAACTGCTGGTCACGATTCTTTAGGTTGACTAAAGCCTCATCATTTTAGTTTACAAAATAAAATAAGAAACTTATTTGTTTTTGTAGCAGTTATTTTTGGTCCATTTATTTATGACTGGAAAAAACTAAACATTGAAATTTCAAAATTTTAATTATTTTAGTAGTTTTAATTTGACGTGAGTTCAAACGTCAACGATATTACTTTCCTTAGCTTCTGTCTGCCAAGAGATTCCTTGTTCCAGTTTCAAAACGCTTCACTCACCGATTTGGAGTTCAATGGTTATTTGAACCTTTTATCTGTTTTAAAAAGTAACAATATTTAATGGGAAAAACAGTATTTTAATTAGAATTCACTAGTAAACTAGAAGTTACCGTATTTAGTAAATAATGCACCAGATACTTAACTTCAAATTGACGTCTTTTCATGGAACTCAGCTGCCACTTTAATTCCGGAAATTTAATGGAATTATTTTTGCAGTCAGAATCGAAATTTATTTTTAGTGCTTGGCTTCAATGTAAATCTCTTTTTAATCCTGCTCTTTTGACCGAACAAACCTTTTGCAAGACTGTTTTTGCGTGTGTGTGTATGTGGCACCATTTAATTGGCTCTCGCTATCAACTTTGAAGCTCAGATTACAATGCATCTGAGCTCTTAAAGTATGTTTTAAAAAATGGGTACAAAATGCCTTTACAGCTACAGAGCCGGCCTTGGAAATAATAATGAACTTTTTTTGAGGCCGTCGATAGCCTAGTGGTGAAGACCTCGTTTTAGGAATCGGAAGGTCCCCCGATCGAGCCCCAATACCACTGAAGACCCAACAAGTATATGCGGAGTTTGTGCTCGAAATATCCGTATGTCCGAAAGTCCTGTGGACGGTCATAACGCAGTTTCCCAAGGGTACACGTCCCTGGAGACTATTTCCCTCCCCTTCAAGGACATGTCTAAATTGCGGAGGTGGCGATAGATGCCAGCATCTGCCACTTATGTGCGTGATGTGTCTGTCTAACTCGCCGAAGGTTCATTAGCGGGTATCTGACCGAGCATACAATCCTGAATATATATGTCCACAACCAGCTTTTTTTTAACCAACTTAATTCTTTTACCTTTTTCTTCAGGTGCTCTTCCCACGTGGGCAGGCGGGGCGGCAGGCAGGAACTGAACCTCGCCAGGGGCTGTAACCAAGTTGAAGCGATGCACGAGTTGATGCACGCTCTCGGGTTCTGGCACGAGCAGAGCAGGACCGACAGGGACGACTACGTTAGCATTTTGTGGGAGAACATCAAACAAAGTGAGAAATAGTTGTATGATTTTTTTTATTAACCCATGAACGATCGAATAGTTATTAAGATAGAAATTAGCAATCCAAGGGATAAAACCCTCAATGGGGTAACTGTATTTGTACGATACTTTCAAGCAAAAGATATTTATTTCATTAGTAACGATATCATCAATGTATCTGTAATTAGGATAGTATCTGGGTCGCAAATTGGCACCTTTTTCCATAATTCCTCTGAGAGCAACATTCTTCACGATATCAAGATTACCTGTAACGACATTACCCAGGTTACCATCCACAAACTCACCGTAATTTTTGCAGTAGCACAGATCACTATAATCATCAGACGGGCAATTTTTGCTGAGATCATTGTAATTAAACATCATTCTACCAATAGTTTATATATATTTATATGCGTGTTTGATCTCACTTATATCCTTTTTAACCGGGAAAATGTTAACACTAGTTTTTAAAAATTCATTAAAACCAATCTTATGAAACAATTTATCTTGAATGGTCAGGAATAAATAGTCACAACCAACTTACCTATTTTGAAATTACCAATTCCCCAATTTAAATTTACATAAATCCTGTATCAAACACCACACATCCGTATCATAAGATTTCGCATCCAATTTATAATCCTTAAGCACTTTAAAAATAATTTAATGTTTAGTTCCTAACTCAATATTTTATATATATGCCGGGTGGTTAATAATTAACGTGAGGTCTTCAGAGCCTTCTAGCGACTAAAGTATAGGACGAAAGCTAACCAAATTTAATGAGCATGCATAGTAGGCCATGGGATTTGGATTTCCTAAAAAAATGCATTATGAAAAGGAAACTCGTCTCTTGATCAGGGTTCTAAATTACGAGGCATAATTGGCTGTATTGGCCGTAAATGGCCATAATTGGATACGCCTCGTAATTTAGAATCCTGGTCAAGAGACAAGACTCTTACTAATCAAGAAGGGAGAAAAGAATAAAATCATAAAAAGAGAAACTCGTCTCTTGACCGGGGTTCAAAATTACGAGGCGTAATGGGCTGTGTTGGCAGTAATTGGCCATAATTGGCTACGCCTCATTATTTAGAATCCTGTTCAATAGACGAGTTTCTTTTTTATGGTGCAACTTTTTTTTAAGTAATCAAAATCCCATGGTCTGTGTTTTTAGCCTACTTTTCTTTTTTTTTTTAATTCGAAGAATTAAAAAAAAATAAAAAAAGTAGGTATTGACATGCGGTCGATGTCCGTCCGTCCATCCGTCCGTCTGTCTGTCCGTCCGTCTGTCCGTACCCCCCTTCCAAAATCGGTTCTATCCATCCGATCTTAAAAATTCTTTTTTTATTAGAAAGGTATAACCTCAGACACCCAACTTTCATACTTTTTGTCTGTCCGTCTGTACGATAGGACGGACATAAATCGACTATTTGTCGACGAATTTCCCATTGAACTTGCATTGAAATTCAATTTCGAGTCATTTAAATCGCTGAATTTAATTAGAAATGCCACGGACAAGTGAGATACGTCAAAAAATTCAGCGCATCGAAATGAGAATACATTGAAAATTTCATAAAATAATTCGAATTCTAAGTACTTCAATTATTTAAAAAACTGCAAAGTTTAATGCTCATTTAGAAAGCATAGGAAGCCATTTTTATTAGAATTAAACCACCATTGCCATAGCAACAATCGCTTGAGAAACTTTAATTCTTTTAGACAATAAATTAAAATAAATGTATTTTTGAGACATCGATCAATTTAAGATGACGTCAAATATATATTTCACTACGAGAGCTCTTTGTGTTGATATAAATTGTTTTCATTTATTTAAAAGCGAGGAATATTACATATTTATTCTTTAAAATATATTTATAACTTTTTGCAAACGATTTAAGTAATAATTATTTAATTTTCGAAATAAAATAAATGAAACTAGCCGAATTTAGCAAGTAAATGTTTATTGAGGAGTAGTTTTTTGGTTTTTGTTCTACGAAAAATTAAATACAACTGCAAATAAAGCTGTGTTTAGTGAAATTTATTTTAGAATTTAAGGTGGAAAAACGGTTGTTGATGTCACTTACTGTTACGAACCTAGTTTTTTCAAGATAAGAATTTTAGTAAGTATTTAAGTAACAGGAAAGTAGGCTATTTTAGTTCTTTAAGAACTTCTTGTTTTCCTTGTTTAGCAATTATTAAACATAGTTCATTTAACATATTCAATTAATCAATCACTACGAAATCTTTAAAAAAATTGAAAAACTGCATTAACTTATTAACTTATTTCAGAACTTTAACCCTTTCAGTCCCAAAAATTTTCTACACTACAGAAACACCTGATATTCACAAAATAAGCTTATTTTAGGTCAAATAAACGAATTCCATAAGAAAAAAAAATCCATTTAAATTTTTATATGGTTTTTGAAACAATGCCAAAATTCTTTAACTGTGGAAAACAACAAAATAAAAAAATATATATTACCTAAAAACACTTCGAGTTATATATTTTAAGGTATCTGACCATATTATTAAAAAAAAATTTAGTAATTATTTTAATTGAAATAGTTAAAATTGTGTTTTAAATATGTGGAACTGAAGTGAACTTATCAAAAATCAGGAGAAACGCTTGTTGACTATTTTCTAAATAAAAAAATAGTAGTTCTGACTTCTATTGAGATTAAAGTAAAATTTTGTCTGATAGAACAAAGTGTGAAGAATCGAATGACGTGTGTTTGGATGTCATAGCAGGACATAAACATTTTGAAAAAAATATTGAAAGTGATGATGCCAAATGGCATCACTGGGACTGAAAGGGTTAATTTAACATTAATTACATTTTTCACCTTTTTGTTAGGCGATCATCACAACTTCATGAAATACAACTTGGACGTCGTGCAGTTTTTGGGCGAAAGTTACGACTACTCCTCCTTGATGCACTACACTGATCACGCCTTCAGCAAGAACAAGAGGCCAACTATAGTACCGAAACGAAATGTGGGCCAATACGGGTTAGGACAGAGAATCGGTTTCAGTAAGACTGACATTAGAAAGATAAGAAAGCTTTATAATTGCGCTGGTCCAACGAAATATGTCTTTCATATAAACGGCCAACGATATGAATTCACTGAACAAAATCCACCTAATGTTGCAACGAAATATGTCTTTTATATAAATGGCCAACGATATGAATTCACTGCACAAAAACCAAACAATTAAAAAATGTAAAAAACACTCCTAAGAAAATTTCTGGAGTATATGTTACTAAAAATAGTGTTGTAAAACTAGATAATAATTATTTATGCAACAAGTGTGAAAAGTAAAACTGTTTAAAACTAGTGGTTGGCTTTTCTTTAAATTTGCAAAGAAAGGTTGTAAACTCTGGTGAATTTAGCATAGGTTTTTTGCACTACATGAGGATTGTAGACAGTCTCTCTATCTTCTGTGTTCTAGATAGATATTGTTTCCAAGTTTTAAAAAAAAGGTTTTTTCCTCCGTTGTCGCTTGGCCTGCGGAGCTCGCAGGCTTTTTGCGGTAACGGGGCTAAGAAAAAACTGTAAGTCCGTCTTTATTGTTCCTTCTTTTTATTTGTTTATGTCATCAGCGGTCGACCGGTTGATCCGACCTGCCTACCTAGTGGCTCTCAGCATGAATAATGGTGACCATATAAACATGGCCTTACTTTACACTAATACTCTGTCCAGTACTGAAGCTGTATATCCAGGACTGCAAAAAGCAGCTGCAACAAATTTGACGCCTTTCTTGAAAACCCCCAGGGTGCGTTCCCTAGGAACAAACCCATCTCCCTAAAAGCTGAGCTTGCAAAAACAAATTCCTGGCCATAAAGCCATTGATACCCTGAAGCATACCAACAACAATAAAATTGTTATCAACTAACAAACTACCAACAAAGATTGCGCATCCCAATTAAGTGATTTGGAAGAGCGATCCTTGACATCCCCGATTTCAATTCAAACGGCCGGCACAACTAAACGTTTTCTTCTACGTGACTTTGCGACTGATATCCCGGAGCTTACTGAAGAAATTTATTGTTCGAATGATCTCACTGTTGCTGAGGCAAGGACGTTTTCTAAAAAGTTAAGGGGGTTCAATACCCTCAAATCGGTGAAAAAATCAAAACAAAAATTATTGGCTTAAAATACTATTACTACCTTTATTAATAATGTCACAAAGTATCAAGACGATTGGAAAACTATTTTTGACATTAAAAGCCATTTTAATGTAATGGCTTCGTAAGGAAATGGGTTAACAAAAAAATCTTTAAGCGCGTTTTTCTCAGAACTTGATTTTTTGAACTTCGATGTACCTTTTCTCAAAAACTATGCTATGTTTTCTCGTAAACTTTTTTTATATGATGTAATGCATAGTATAGATTAATCTGAGGTTATGAATTTTAATAAAACTAAAGTGAAAAAAATTTTATGGGGCAAAAAAGTGAGAAATTTCATGATTTTTTGGGTACTTTAAAACTTATTTTATTTTTAAAAAAATCTAACAGTTATTTAAAAAAAAAAACTTTTAACCTCAGATTAATATATAAGGTTGGTATAATACACACAGAATTTTTTAAGATGATCTGATCAGTAGTTATTGTGAAAAGGTACATTGAAATTGGCCAATTTAACATTACCGATATACAACATACTGAACCCCCAAGGGGGAATAGTACCGAGAATCGGCTTCTCAAGTGAAGGCTTCTCTCTATGTTAATCCTATGGGGAAAAAATAAAAAGTCTGCCACATTTCTCCGGCTGTATTGAATATTTTTACAAGCGGTTTTTTTATATGATACATATAGCTGATTTGTAGGTCTCCATTGTAGGTGATTATTAATAAATATTTTTACAGTATTAACAAGGTCGAAATTTGAAAAACAGTATGGATAGAGACGTAAAACTTTAAATTTCCTTCGCAATGAAAATAAAAAGTTTGAAAATATCTGTATTTTTCGGGTAGAAATGTGGCAGCGAAATTATGAAATTTTTTATCCAGGAAGTGGCGCCCCCTAGCAGTAGAAATTAAGCTCCTCCCCTAGAGTTAGCTCCTCCCCTTGTAGTTAAAGATGCTGAAACTCAGATAAGGTAAGGTACAGCTGTGGAAATAAAAAAGTACCCACTAGTGATTATTTTGGCCGCTAGTCATCCTATAGATTCGGACCTTTTGGACATTGTGAACAATTAACATTCTGAGTTAATTGCATGACACAAAATGTGCATAAGGGGCCATCTTCATATAAAAAATGTTACTAACTTTAAAATTTCCGATAGCAACACCCCTTTTTGAATCCATATATTTCAAATCTCTGACCTATGTTAATACGAAATGCCAAATTTTGTTAGTTTTTAAGCATTATTAGAGGAGTTAGAGACGTGCAAAGTTTAGGTCCCATAATGTTAAATGAGTTGCTCATAAAAAACTATCCCGATTTATAAATAATTAAGATAATGAAACTAATTTTTTACTGAAAAGAAATTATAATAACCCAAACAAAATGCATTCAATATTGGGGTATGTAAAACAATTTTTATATTTTTAAATAATTATTATATTAATTTTTTAAAAAAAATATGAATGGAAACCCCTTAATATTTTTAAAGAAATAAAGGCCCTCGCCAGATAAGACGGTGAAAAATGCCCCCACTCCAATCGGGCTAATTTTTTTTCTGAATATACCTCATAGTATGGACAACTTCTCAGCCAAGTTTCAGCTCTAAAATAGGACGCGTTTTTGAGTAAAAAATAAAAGTTTTTTTTATTTTTAAATTGAATTTTCTCTGAATCTATTTGATAATATCCAAAAAACTGCTCATAAGTTTTTAGATATCATTGAGTAGTATTCTCAGAAAAATCCGCTCATAAATCTGATCGAGGGATCATTGTAAAAAATGCGATTTTTTTTTTCAAAAAATTTTTTTTATGCCAAAATCGTTATTCACACCTTAAATTTTTGTCTCTACATGTTTCTCTAACATCAATCTACAATATATATTTTTTTCAGATTTTTAAAAACATTGGACGATAGTTAAAAAAAATAAAATATCCTTAAAACCTGATTTTTTGCACTAAAATCCTTTAGTACAGTCACATAATTTTTTTCTACATCATCCTCTTATCTCAGTTTACAATATATGTATATATTTTTTCATATATTTTTGAAAATGTTAGGCAATTGTAAAAAATATTTAATTTGATTTTAAATAAATTTTTTTAACTCTTATTATCTGTATTTGGAATAAGTAACGTAATTAATAACATTTTATTTTTACTATACAGTTGAAATAAACTTGCTAAAAGGGAAAAAATAAACTGAATCAAAATTAACTTTCATCCATTGCAGGGCTCCTCAACATATTCTACCGTATATTTCAATACTTTGCTCTTCCCCTCAGATGAACCTATAGACACGCTTGTCATCTTAGAAATGGTCCCCCAAAGGATATCAAGAGATTCGATTAAATAATTCGTCAAATACTCATCCGAATGTAACAAAAACTTAGATTTAGGGGTTTTCGAGGGTTCTTAACATTTCTAGGTTATTAAATATGGGTGTTGCTATTGGAAATTTTAAAGTTAGTAACATTTTTAATTTGAAGACGGCCCCTTTTGCAAATTTTGTGTCATGCGATTAACTCAGAATATTATATTTTCATAAAGTCAAAAAGGTTCGATTACTTAGGATATCTAACAGCCGAAATAATCACTAGTGGGTACTTTTTTTTCCACAGCTGTACTAACTCTTAACTCTTATGTTATTTTTTTTAATTTTTCAAGCAAATATTTATTAATAGTCAACGTTTATTTTATACATTTTTTAACATTTAAAAAAAATTTTAAACGTTAGTTGACAAGAACAACAAATCAACAACGAATTAATTATCTTCATCACTGTCTTCATGAACTACAGAGGTAATGCTTTCTGTGCTGAATAAGTGGCTTAATTTTTCTGCAGGTCTAGGAATTTTCGACAGGTATCGGCCATATGATAAGTGATAAATAATTGCAGCAATATGAGAGCAGCACCCAACTGTTCTGCGACCATTTGCACACTCGCAAAAGTAACGTTTTATTCCTGAAACTCCTATACTGTTTCGCACGTATTCAATGAAACATCGATATATTTTTCTGTTCATGTGGCGTGATTGTACTTGCATTTTTAAAATATTTGATTTTCCTTTCACGAATTTCAAATTCAAATGACCATCTTCATCAATGACTTCAGCTAGATAAGATATCGCTTGACAGTATTGGTAAGTGCCGGTGAACAATATTTTCAGTTGGTTTTCTGTTAGCTCTGGAAAATCAAGTACGTCAGTGTCCGAAATATCTTCAAAAGGAAGTTTTTTTCGAAACCATCCTCTTAATTCAACTTCATCAGCCAAAGTATTCTCAGTATTTTTCCGCTCAATCATTCTCTGCAGAATGTCATCGGTCATACCAACATCAGAAACCAGCCGTTTGCTAAACTGATTATGTAGAAAAGCCGCTGTGCGATAATATGGTCCGATCTTCGGAATCATTTTATTATCAAAAATATGATCTAAAAGGGCATTTTTCTGTTTTATCATGCCATGAACCGATTCAACTGCCCATCTCAACTTCGTCACAAAGCGAGAATCATTAGATTCCTGAGTAGTGAGTTGTTTTTGCTTGCCTTTCAGAGCCGGCATTAGTACTGTAAAGTGTTTAGATTCTAAATATTCCTTGACGTCTCGAAATCCACGATCCAAAATGAAAATGTCTCCGGGCCTCATTAGCTGACACAGTAAAACATTTGGGTCGTCAATAATATGTCTCATTATCTGAGCATCATTTTCATTTGCAAGAAAAGGACCCAACATATCAACGACAAATCCATCAGTAGTACAAATAGTAAAAGGCTTAACACAGGAGAGTTTTTTTCTGACCAGAATAAGATATCCGTTGATATTCATTGTTTGTACTCTTTTGATGTCGTGCATACGTACCGTCACATATCAACATCAATTTATCATACGCATTATACAGTTTCTTGGCTATTTCTGTGGTATGATTATTAATCAGTATCTCTCGGCTAACAGAAGATAATCCAAAATGTACAGGAAGAATATCTTTCTCAAATGAATGTACTATTGAATCTGAGTAGGAGGACACTAGTTGTTCATTACTGAGCTGCAGTATGGAAGCAATCAGTTTATTTGAGCATCCTGTTCTTAGTTTTATTAGAAACACAATTAGCGCTTGTACAACCGTCCGAGAAGAACTTTTTCTCATCGACACCATCATATCACGCAATTTCGTTATATTATCCCAACTCAAGCCAGTGTATATTTTAATTTGATCTTCAGAAAGCCTTTGGTTTTCACATTTATCCAAAACAGTTTCATTGCATTCTGATGTCACGCTGTTAAGTATATTCTGTATTTCATGAGTTGTCATAGACGAATAATTTGAGAAGACTTTTAATCTATTTAAGTCTTCATCATATAATCGTTTTTTTTTATTAAATGGCTTCGACAACATCGGTTGCCAGCTGGAATATAAATGTTACGTTTAATATACGACTGCAACTGTGCTTCTTGAGGAACTTGAGTTAAAGTATCTTTACTATAACAGACACAGCAATATTTATGTGTTGAAACAGTCCTCGGTATTGGTAACTCTACATGCTCAACCTCATTACTATCATTCGAATCTTCTTTTAAACCAATAGAACATGTCGGGTCTAATTGTTCAGAATCACTTACTTCGTCTTGATCCAAAGAGCGATCGATTTTTCTTCGTTTATAATAAGCATGTGATCGACACTTTTTACAAATAATGTCATTGATGTTCAATGAAGTATCGATATTTTTTGAGAAGAAAATCACTTCATCAGCATCTGTAATTTTTTTCATCTTCTGAACAGAATAAATCCATTTCTTACATCCGGCACATTTAACATGCTTAGAAGACATAGTGATTGCGATATATAGGTTATTATTCTTCTTAAAATAGTAGCACTAACATTAATGGTGACCACAACAATGATAACAATAACCGGATAGACAATAAGTATTTTTGTATAAACATTTACAATAATAGCACAGTGATTGACGTAAATCGTATTAGACGCTACTGAAAACTTTTGGAGACTTAACAGGTGGATAAACCTAAAGTAAATAATTATCACGCAAGTTGAGGACCTTACTCGGCAGATGACATCCCTAACATAAGCGGGGAAATTCAAACTGGTACAGCTGTGGACCAAAAAAAAGTACCCACTAGTGATTATTTCGTACGTTAGTCATCCTAAGGAATCGAACCTTTTTGACTTTATGAAAATATAATATTCTGAGTTAATCGCATGACACAAAATTTGCAAAAGGGGCCGTCTTCAAATTAAAAATGTTACTAACTTTAAAATTTCCAATAGCAACACCCATATTTAATAACCTAGAAATGTTTAGAACCCTCGAAAACCCCTAAATCTAAGTTTTTGTTACATTCGGATGAGTATTTGACGAATTATTTAATCGAATCTCTTGATATCCTTTGGGGGACCATTTCTAAGATGACAAGCGTGTCTATAGGTTCATCTGAGGGGAAGAGCGAAGTATTGAAATATACGGTAGAATATGTTGAGGAGCCCTGCAATGGATGAAAGTTAATTTTGATTCAGTTTATTTTTTCCCTTTTAGCAAGTTTATTTCAACTGTATAGTAAAAATAAAATGTTATTAATAACGTTACTTATTCCAAATACAGATAATAAGAGTTAAAAAAATTGATTTAAAATCAAATTAAATTTTATTTTACAATTGCCTAACATTTTCAAAAATATATGAAAATATATATACATATATTGTAAACTGAGACAAGAGGATGATGTAGAAAAAAATTATGTGACTGTGCTAAAGGATTTTAGTGCAAAAAATCAGGTTTTAAGGATATTTTATTTTTTTTAACTATCGTCCAATGTTTTTAAAAATCTGAAAAAAATATATATTGTAGATTGATGTTAGAGAAACATGTAGAGACAAAAATTTAAGGTGTGAATAACGATTTTGGCATAAAAAAAAATTTTTGAAAAAAAAAATCGTATTTTTTACAATGATCCCTCGATCAGATTTATGAGCGGATTTTTCTGAGAATACTACTCAATGATATCTAAAAACTTATGAGCAGTTTTTTGGATATTATCAAATAGATTCAGAGAAAATTCAATTTAAAAATAAAAAAACTTTTATTTTTTACTCAAAAACGCGTCCTATTTTAGAGCTGAAATTTGGCTGAGAAGTTGTCCATACTATGAGGTATATTCAGAAAAAAAATTAGCCCGATTGGAGTGGGGGCATTTTTCACCGTCTTATCTGGCGAGGGCCTTTAAGACAAGAAGTTAAAGCGAAATCCCAATTTTTAAAATTTTTTATTCATAATTTGCTGAGTAAATCACAAAATACTTTTTAATAACCGTTTAGGGGACTGTGTATAAGATTACGTGTATAATTGATAAATAAAGACGGATTTGCATGCATGCTTGCTTGTCACTTTAGAGATGGTCCCCAAAAGGTCCACAAGTGATTCGATTGAATAACTCGTCAAATATTCAAACAAAAACTTAGATTTAAGGGTTTTCAAGAGTGCTTAACATTTCTAAGTTATTAAAATTGGGTGTTGCTATTAGAAATTTCAAAGATCGTAATATTTTTAATATGAAGACGACCCCTTATGCAAATTTTGTATCGTGCAATTAACTCAGAATGTTAATTGTACACAGTCTCAAAAAGGTCCGATTCTATAGGGTGACTAACGGATGAAATAACCTCAAGTGGGTACTTTTTTATTTCCACAGCTGTACGTGTAGTTCAATTTCAAGAGTCTGCGAATTTTAAGTTCTGCTCCGAAAGCTAAAGTTTCAACTCATTGTGCCTTTGTGTTTTTGGACGCCGATTTCGAAAATACAAGTGAATTTTTTACTATTGCGTAAAGTTTTAAAATTTTTAAAAAAATTAAATGGCATTGATTCATTCTATTAGATTATAATTCTTAATTAGTAAAAAATATTTTTAAATTACTTGCAAGTGATTTATTTGAAAAAGTTGGAAATATGTTTTTGGGGACTTAAAGTTCAGAAAAAGGCATTACAAAGTGTGAACAAGTGCACAAATTTGGACTTATATATTTTTGTTGAAATATTAATTTAAGTTAAAATCCTAAAAACATGTACTTCTTGAAGTTTTTGTTTTATAATTTACCATTTCTTTCAAAAAGGTCTTTTGCATAACGTTTTAAATCTCTTTGGGCTTTAGGTAGCAGTATTGGCTTGTTTGATATTAGGTAACTTTTTTCAGTTTTTAATTTTTGACTTCTGCGATTTCAATGTATGTTTCGGATCCACCCTCAATGCGAGGTCTTTTCATCCGTTGTGTTCTAATATAGCTTAGTAAAGTTAGTTTGAATTCTTTTCGCGCTACAGCTACACGAAGGCTATTGGCGACGGGCGTCGTAGTTTAAAACCGCGGTCAAGTGACGAGTCGACATCAGAGTATGCACCCAACGCAACTGTTCAAGGAGACATCGTACGCAGTGTTGGAACTTTGAAAGAATATTTAGCGTGCATTCCCTATGCATGGGGAATAATTCGTCGGACATTTTTTCTTCACGGACGGTTTATAGGTCGGCGGTTGTTTTGGCGATACCCGAACCGAACCTTGGACCCATCACATGCAAGGCAAATGCCTTAACCGACTGATCTGTTATGTTTTCTTTATGTGCATCATTTTCTTATTCCTGTAATTTATTAAACCCTTATCTCTGCATACTCAGCATACCGAATAGCCCGTATAAATCCCAAACAGTAGTTCCCGCGTTCGAATCCCGGTTGGTAAGTGCACGGATGTTTGACTTGTCAATACAATGTTATTTGTCTACGTGTTGGTCTTTATTTGTGTAAAAAGATGTCCAATCTCTCCGGACGCTCTGGTAATAATTCTTACATCATATGATACCCATGATCACAACAACAGCATTAAACCTTATTGGTTTCATTTAGATTAAATTTTCCCTAACTCCTAGAAGATAGCTAATTATTCGAGGTAGCCTCCTTCAAGGTTAAGCGCAAACTTTGGAAAATAATTAAAAATAAACTAATCGTCGTATTGAAGTAAAATTTATGTCGATGTTCTTAGAATTGCATAGAGATTATTTTAAAGGAATAAAAAAAAAATGCAAGTTCCTCATTATAGTTTGTATTATCAGAACATACAAGAAGCTAGAAATAATGTTATTACAAATAAAGTGTTTGATTATAAAATGTTTTTTTTTTCAAATAAATTAAAGTTTGCTTCTAGAGCAAATAAAAATAACTTGATTTCTCTAAATAATGAAAAGATTTAGGGGAAAAAATATGAATAATTTACAGCCTAAAAGTTCTGTAAAGTAAAAAAAAAAGCATAATTTCTCATAAATACTATTTCAAAACCTTTTTTAATCATTAGTTAGTGTATTGCATGCATTTTTGTTACCAAACATATAAAATGTAATGAAATAAATACAAAATAAGTGCTTTTTAATTTTAAATAACATATTTCATAGTGAGATATATTTTTAAAAAAATATAACCAAATAAAAAAAAATTACTACCGTCAAAGTGGGTATCTTTGGCCACGGAGAGTAACTTTTTCCACGCGTCAGTAAAGATTTGTTTCTTGATTTCTCTGCGTAAAATGATCTCATCTTAAATAGTTTTAAATTTTTGGAAAGGTGGAAACATCGCCATTCATTTCAAGTAAAAAAAATCTTTTTCTAATTCTGGCAATACTACAAATACTGTTGTCATTCTTACGAGCATTAAAGGACAAAAGTCTATATCTTCCAACTTTTGTCTAGAACTCTTAAAAAAATACTGAAACTATTTAAATAAAACACCTTTTCTATTATTTTATTTATGGGGAAGAATATTCCACCATTTGTTTTATTCTAAGTTGAATATTTTTTATGCTGTGTTTAAATAAATTGGTAATTGGGAAGCTTTTGCCAATGAATGCGGGTAACTTAAATCCAAGATGTAAAGATTTCTTTATGGAACTTTGAGCTTTAAAAATGTATGTAAAATGTATGTTCTGTTTAACTATGTAAAAAAAATATTACTTTTATATTTACTCATTTATTAGACATTATTTTTTTAAAAAATCAAACGATTTTAAACATTAAAAAGATTAATTAAAATGCAAGAAACGTATACCACTCAAAATCCCAAATGTCGAAAGGTAAACATTTTCAGATTCCTAATTATGAATATAGTGCGACGATAATTCAAATCTAGCCTAACCTAACCTAATTTTGAATTTTTTATTTTTTCCCTTTCATAATAAAATCGTTTGCCTTTTATAAATATATTTGTTATTAAATCTTGCTTCAAAAAAGCCATTTTATCCTATCAAAATAGAAGTTTACTTTTCTTTTAAGCGACAAACAATACTGGTATTCATCGTGAAATGTCATTCTTCGATGCACTGCAACGTAAATGTTAAGTTATATACCATTTTTAATAAATATATGTCTTACAACTTTGTTATTTTTTAGGTTTTAACGTTTTAATATAGCCATTTAATTCAGTAATACAGCCTTTGGGGATATTAAAAAGTATGTTTCTATTTTCATGGGTGGCCAAAGTTACCCACCTGGCTCCTAACAGTGTCCGATTTTTTTATATATAATGCCAAATTTTTATTAATTTATAAAATGTAACAAAAATGCTTGAAAATTATTCCTAAAAATATAATACTTGGAATGCATAATGATTTTTAATTGTTTAAGTCGTTTTTGTAGTTAAATTTTTCTTCTTTTGTAAAAAAAAAACTATGATTTTGGACAAAAGTTACCCACACTGACGGTACAAATCCTAAAAAGTCAACTAAAGAAACAACTGTTTACAACATTTAATTTGTAGGTAGGTAACTACATTTTGAGTCATTTTTACTCAGAGTAATATATTTAAAAATAAATTTGTAGATAGATAAAGACAGAGGCATGTAAGTTTGTGTAATTCAAGGAATAATTGAAGTAGGTGTACTTGAGTAGGTGTTTCAACAAATCTCGTGGCATTTGGCCCAGTGTAGATAGAGGTAATGGAATGAGTTTGCGCACAAGTAAGCTCATCTAGTTCTTCATCCTATGTACAAAAATATTTTTCAAAAACATCACATCAATATTATGAATAAAACCACATTTTTCTTAAATGCTCATTAACCGAAGTGGTTAATTTGCAATAAATATTGTTAGACATTAAATTTTAATAGCCAAGATGGAAAATTGTTTTTTTAGTGAAATGAGATAGTAAGTATTTAATCATTAAGTGCGATTGTATAGAAATATCGGCTCTAACTATTGACCATATTTCAAAAAATAGGTACTTAAAACACATGCCATGCGGGATAAATTAAAAGGTTAGCAGTTTAATGAAGTTTGATAAGGGAAATATCAAATTATTTTTGGAAACTGTGAATTTTTCCCACCCGATAAATTTATTATTTTCGGAGTAGAAATTCCTACAAATATGGTGGTAACTTGTCCTTCATAAAGATATTTAGAAAGGATTTTTAGAGATATTTAGAAATGGGGATTGTAAAATCTCCTGGGAGAACGTTATTAACCCTCTGAGGGCTACAGACGGATAAACCCGACGAAATTTTCTCCTCCGAAAAGGATATGCACTGAGAAAAAAAATCTGTAACCATTACAGAAAAATTTTTTGTAGAAAACTTTTCCTAGAAAATTTCTAGTAATAATTACTAAAAATAGTGCTGTAAAACACATAATATATTTTTGTTAGCATTACATGAATATATCATGTAGATTTACAAGACTATTTTATGTATCACACACAAGTATTGTTTCTGTAACCATACAAGAAAATTCTATGTATCCTATACAAGTAATGTTTCTGTAACTTTACACGACTAATTTATGTGTCCTATACAAGTAATGTTTTTGTAACTTTACAAGACTATATTATGTACCCTCTACTAATAATGTTTTTGCAACTTTGCGCGACTAATTTATGTAGCCTACACAAGTATTGTTTCTTAGAAAATTCATCTTTAATTTAATAAATGTTAGCAAGTTTTTTTTTTCCCAACTTGCAATTATGTTGCCAAAAATTTCTTGCGAACCAACCAATAAATGTTCCAGAAATATAAATTCTTGGATTAACGTTTTGGTTTACCACAAAAGACTTGAACGTTTTACAATTCAAATCCCTTGTGGTAAACTAAAACAAGCAAAGAATGTATGATTTTCCTATTTCCAGTACATAATGATACACAAGAAGTTTTCGGCAACAAATACATATTTAAAAAATCTAATAAATGTTAATTATAAGTCAAAAAAACTGAAAACGCTAAAAAAAATAACTCCACACTAACTCACGAAGCTGTGGGAATAAATTAAAATTTAAAATTACTAAAATTAGTTGAGATATATTTATATAGAAATATCGTTTCATTTTATATAACACTTTCAAGACAGAATTAGAAATTTTGTTTGTAACTAGGAATTTCAGCTAATGCTTGCAGTAAAAATGCAATACTGAAAAAAAAATACTAAAAAAATGCAATACTGAAGATTACTAACATAATGTACACAAATGATATAACACCAGTTACAAATTTCATATTTATTGACAAGCAAAACATTTTTGCCCTAATGGACCAAGACATTTCTTCTTCCTGTACAAGATCAGCATAAGGTGTTTTCAGTTTTATGTATATTCTTCATACATTGCGAGAATTTTTTGCATCCTTAAAAAAACCAAATTGTTAGAGAATTTAAGAAATTAGTTGTATAAATATCACAAGTAAAGAAATTGAAGAGTACACGGGAAGAACCGATTGATTTCTTTAGAGTCTTTCCGTAATTGAAGAGTACAGGGGAAAAAACCGATTGATTTTGTAGAGAAGTTTAATTAGCAGGCCACTTACTCGATGATAGCGAGTGATCGCCTAAACTTGTTTAAGGAAATCAGTTCCTACCACAGAGATCATAGTTAAAGTAATAAAGGGGCAGATCACGTGACCTCCAATGCTAACGACAGGACGCGCAAGGAGCTCCTAGAAGAGCCCCAATGAAGCCAGTGTTGTAGGTCACGTGAGCTTCCACTCTAATACTTTAACTAATATCTCTGTGGCTCCTAGCTACCAACATTAAGGCGATTGACGATCCTGACGCTTGGACTAAGCGAAGAAGAAAGAGAGAAACCGTTTTTCTGCCGCCAATGTAAGCCAAGCAGACAATTGCGGGCGTCCGCCTAATGAACCAATCGGTTCTTCCCCTGTACTCTTCAAATGTCTCCGCTTGGTGGACATTGGCGACCGGAAACCGGTTTTTCTTATGGTTCTTCATTTGCGGTACAAACGTGTGACTCGTTCAACTCAACTCTGGCGTGAATTAGGGTTGCCGCGAAAGATAAACAAAGCGAGTAACTGGCTTACTTTACACCAGTTTAGACGATTTCTCGCTATCATCCCCAAAAGAGGTTATTAAGAAAATCCTTGTACAAAATCAATATTTAAAATTTTGTTCAAATATTTACTTATACAGACGGAAATCTCCACGGTATCAGTACCCTGTTTTCATTTTTTTTTCTATTTTAAAGAATTGACTAAAAAGGCGTAAGATCAGGTGTAATAATTAAGTGGGTCAAGGATATTGCAGTTTGCAAATAAGGGTAAAGTAGGTAAATTAAGAAAAAACAATTACAATTTTTTCAACAATATTTTTTCAATATTCAGGAAATTTTTTGAATAAATAAGTTATGCAAAAAAAGATGTTATAATTTTACAAATAAATCACAATTTACATCTACTTTCTTAAAACTTTATCACTTTTATAACACACTAACCTCACAAACACAAATATTTATTAGTTACCTAAAAATATTTTTTTGGAAAATTTATTTTTGCCACTAAAATTTCATTTTACAAAATTCAAATCCATGTAAGGTATTTATATAATTATAAAGAAACGAAACTTTTGTTCCAAAATTTAGTTCAAAGCAAAAAAAAAAAAAAAATCTTACTAAAGAATATATTCTATCAAAGGAATGTTTATCAGTACCTCTTTAGTATAAAAACTAACAAAAATATTCAATATGTTTAACATAAAAAAATACAAACACCTGAAAAATCAAACAAGAAGTTTTAATAGAACTAAAATAGACTACTTTCCTGTTACTTAAATACTTACTGAAATTCTTACCGTAAAACAAGTAGAAAAATCCCCAAACACAGCATCCAGGTTATATCCAAAATTTTTAAAAGAAAAAATCGATCAGTTGCGTTAATTTTATTTCAGTTTGAATTTAATTATACATTTAAAAATAAAAAAACATGAAACTACTCCAAACTGCTCCAAAAAAATGAAAATTAAACCCGACCAGATTTCTTATTAAACAGAGCGTTTCTTAGAACGGAATCCCCAGTGTTTAGTTCCCAAGTATGCTTGGTACCCATTTTATCGACTCTCTCACGGGATGAAAGGATGGGTCAACTCGCCCAATCCGAGATTCGATCCTCGAACCCGCAGCGTGGCAATGCAAATCACTACCACTAAGCCACTGGGCCTCCTGGGGACTACATATTACATAAGTTATAAATACAGCAAACACAATATCCATACAAAACCAAAAAAGGAACTTTAAAAAAATCAAATTGCTTATTCTTTGTTTAATAAACATAGCTGACTTTCGACTTATTTATCACCAATCGCAAATGATATTTTGTTTATAATTACTCCGCGAAACTAAACACGATCAAAAAAGCAGGGCGGGATCATACCGAGCAGGCAACTCATTGTGGCCGAGGGCGACATCTGGTGAAGATATCGGAACTGCTATAGAGGGAGGTTCAGAGAATTCGGAAACTAGCAAATCAAAATGCTTAATTCATTGATTGACGTTTTCATCTTATTTTTCAATCCTTCGATAAATAGCTTATTGGTCAGTTTTAAACTACCTTTCCTAAGCTCCTCCCCTTGTCAACGTATCTCACACCTCCTTCGAGAAATTCCCGCCGTCGCCCTGGGTGCAATTCCTCTCTATCTGTGTGCCAGTAAAAAAATCTGTCTATGTCTTACTTGACGAGGTTTATAGGTGGGTATCTGATCAAGCACACAACCCGGAAATACATGTACCAACCAACCATTTTCCCTATAAGAAGACGGGATGACTCGCTTTGCAGGTTAATTGAACAACGTCGCACGAAAGCTACGCCTGATCTTTAAACTCACCACGTAAATTCTAGTTTCGGTCGTAATCAGCCCAATCAAATCCAAGCTATAAAGTATCGTTTGGCAAGTTGAGTTACAAGCTTTTGTAATTTTTTTTTTGAATTTATGTTAAAATTTGTAGGTTTCTTTTAGAAGTGATTGATAAATATACAAACAGTTACTACACTATACTATACGCATTAAAAAAGATAATTTGCATAAATAACAGGTGACTACAAAAAGGGGAAGCAGTTACAGTTGGTACAGAAGTTTATTATGTGACACCATAAACATTCATACCTGCCTACCTATTGTTGTAATCTCTGCTGGATGTCATGCCTAGTAATTTTCCGGTTGGTACAAAAATATTATCAGGTATGACATCCAATAAAGACAAACATTACCAGGTGGGTCGGGTGCAATTTTTTTTCCGACATTCGGATAATCATTCATGCTTCGGATAATTGAAGTTCGACTGCACGCGGTTTTAGAATTTATATTAGAAGTTTTTTAAACATTGTGTTACATCTATCTGTGTAATTTTGTCGACGTGCCTCGTAATTTTAAAATGCCGTCAGAAAGACGATGCTTGTATCTGACTGGGAACCAATTCGTAATATTGTGCAAGACTATGAAACATTGCACCGCAATGGATTTAATGTGCACAAACCCTCTCTATACGGTAGATATTTGATTGATATTATGGTTTATAGAAGGATTACATTCGATCCTGGCATCGGATCTCTGGGTTTGCAGGCCAACTTGTTTACAGCTATACCTGCGAGAAGAATGTATTTTATACTAATCTTGGTTTATTTGATGCTTTAAGGGATTATAGGAGTCTTAAAAATGTGCAAAGAAGGTACTACAAAGCATAGTTTGATCCTTCATGTAATTTTTTAACTACTCAATATATAAGTAGAATTTTTTAATACGTAATTCTACAATATTTATTTAATATAAAACAAATTTTAAAATTTATGAAACTTTAGCCAAAACCAAAATTAATGATATTAAGCATAAAGCTATTTGAACACATTGTGATTAGGCTTGCGCGGCAAATTGTGAGGTCAAAATTGAAAAAATTACCAGGAAAATGACTTTATATTGTACAAATATGTGCAAACAAAGACTTATACCTAAATTCTCAGCTCAATTTTAATTAGAAATTATTTTAAGAACTTTTTTCTAAAAAAATTAATAAAAAATTTTAAATTTTGATTTAAAATTTTATTTTTAAATAATTTCTAATTAAAATTGAGCTGAGAATTTAGGTATAAGTCTTTGTTTGCACATATTTGTACAATATAAAGTCATTTTCCTGGTAATTTTTTTCAATTTTGACCTCACAATTTGCCGCGCAAGCCTAATCACAATGTGTTCAAATAGCTTTATGTTTAATATCATTTATTTTAGTTTTGACTAAAGTTTCATAAATTTTAAAATTTGTTTTATATTAAATAAATCTTATAGAATTACATATAAAAAATTATACTTATATATTGAGTAGTTAAAAAATTACATGAAAGATCAAACTATACTTTGTAGTACCCTCTTTGCACATTTTTAAGACTCCTATGATCAATTAATGAAATATGCACTTGCATGGCACTTCTTTTTTTTGCTACACAAAATCTTCAAAAAAATCAAAAAAAATTATTATTATCATAAAAAATAACACAAATATTTTAGAATAATTTAAAACAAAATTTTTATTTATATCTGCAGTAGAACGTGAGATGTGTAGTTTTTTGTGTCATGACAACTGTGTTGGCCAACCACGTTTATAAACTTTGCTTCCTCGTAATATTAGATAGGAATAACGTTATCGAATCCTTAGTTGTTCGGTCGGTTTGGAGCGCTTCAGTAAGGAAAGGGATAAACTTCAAAGCTGTTTTTCTCCTTGATCGTGTTTTCGATGATTTTTTGACTTCAAATTGATATAACTCAAAATCTACTGCCCTTAGAGTGTCAAAATTTTCCACTCATATTTTTCATACATAAATCTTTAATTTGTTTTTAGGGATTAATTGTAAATAGTTTGTTTTTTTATTTTTTAGTTTTTATAAAAAAAAAGAAGTGAACCTGTGAAATTATTAAAAAAAAACTTCAATAATTTTTTTAAAAAAAACTATTTTAAATAAGAAAAATCGGTAAAGACAGTTTGTTAAATACATTTTTCTGTTTATGAAAATGCTAAATATTTGTTAGCCAATAAATAAGCTTTTGACTTATAACACAAATAAGAGACATCACTTTTTGACACATTTTATTTTTTAAAAAAATAAATAATGATAATTTAAAACCTTTGACTATCTGAAAGTGTAAGTATAATTAGTATACATTTATGGAAAAAAATTATATTGATATCTGCAATATTAAAAAAAAAAGTTGAAAGTGTCCCATACCCCCTTAATCGAAATTTTATAGTGGTGTTTGGAATCGGTTCAGTTTGATCGGTGAAATGGTTGTTTGTGGTGCTTGGAATCGAAGAACACTTTACTGCCTTATTTTTTCTTCTCAAAAATATTCCACACAATTTTCTTTAAAAACTTACATTTTATTACGATGTATATTTACATAAATTATCATACGATTATTTTTCAGAACAAAACAAATATGTTTGACAAAAGTGTATTTTTTAAAATTCATTCGTATCCTTTTTTGAAAATTATAACAAATGTTATTGATAGGTTTAAAAAACACATCATAAAAGTAATATTGAAAGATCATTGAAAGTAAATATATTGAATATGCTTCAAAATATTAAATTTTTCGATAAGGCGACGTACATAAATTACGGCACGCTCAGGTTAGGTTTGAATTTCGTCGCACTAGAGCTACACGAGGGCTATTGGAGACGGGCGTCGAATTTTAGAGCCACAGTCAAGTGACGAGCCAACACCTGAATAGCGGCACGCTCAGAGGGGGAGGGAAGGGCATGCGCCAACATGAGGATCGAGACGTAACGATTAAAAAATTTCCAATTTTGCAAAGAAAAACTGTCTTAAATAAAATGAAGTTTTTGAAAAAAATTAAAATCTTTTTTTTATAAGAGGCACTATTATAGTTGTGTAGTGTTTTTCTGAAGAAGACGAGCCGAAACTTGTATAATTTGTACAGCAACAAATAAACTATTTGCGCCAATAACGTGGTTTCTTTAGTGAATCCTCTCATGCTTGTTTCAAACTCAAAATGGAAGACACTTTAGAATAAATTCCCATTACTAAATATCTGCGATTTTTATCGAGCATTTAGAGTAAAATTGAAACAACCAATAAAATCACGATGGACAAAAATGAAAACTGGAAACTTATATAATCTTAAACAATCAAATTGCAATTTTCTTTGAAAATAATTCGGCAATCTGGATTTGAAGGATACTACCTCGAATAATTAGCTATCTTCTAGGAGTTAGGGAAAATTTAATCTAATTGAAACTAATAAGGTTTAATGCTGTTGTTGTGATCATGGATATCCTATGGAAGAATGTTACCAGATCGTCCGGAGAGGATGGACATCTTTTTACACAAATTAAGACCAACATGTAGACAATTAACATTGTATTGAACGCTGAGTGCGATGTCGCCCTTAGCGGTTGCGTTGGGTGCCTATTCAAGTGATGGCTCGTCACCTGACTGTGGTTCCAAAATACGATGCCCGTTCTCCAATAGCCCTCGTGTAGCTCTAGTGCGACGATAATTCAAACCTTACCTAACCTAACATTGTATTGACAAGTCAATCATCCATGCGCTTACCGACCGGGATTCGAACGCGGAAACTACTGGTTGGGATTTATACGGGATATTCGGTATGCCGAGTATGCAGCGATAAAGGTTTAACAAATTACAGGAATAAGAAAATGATGCACATAAAGAAGACAGAGCTGTTCAGTCGGTTAAGGCATTTTTTTGCCTTAAATGTGAAAGGTCCCAGGTTCGGTCCGGGCATCGCCAAATCAACCACCGACCTATAAATCGTCCGTGAAGAAAAATGTCCGACGAATAATACCCTTTGCATTGGGAATGCACGCTAAAAATTCTTATTAGTCCCAACACTGCGTACGATGGCTCCTTGAACAGTTGCATTGGGTGCATACCCTGATGTCGACTCGTTACTTGACCGCGGTTGTAAACTACGACGCCCGTCGCCAATAGCCATCATATAGCTCTAGTGCGAAGATATTTCAAACTAACTTTACTAAACTATATTAGAGGGGCTGGGGAGCCCAGTCGGTTGAGCACACGCTTAGCATACGGAAGGTCCCAGGTTCGGGTCCGGGCATCGCCAAAAAGTAGCTGCCGACCGATAAACGGCCCGTGCAGCAAAAAAATGTCCGACGAATAATACCCCGTGTAAGGGAGTGCACGTTAAATATCCTTCAAAGTCCTAACGCTGCGTACGATGTCGCCCTTAACGGTTGCGTTGGGTGCCTACTCAGGTGCTGGCTCGTCACCTGACTGTGGTTCTAAAATACGACGCCCGTCGCCAATAGCACTCGTGTAGCTCTAGTGCGACGATCATTCAAACCTAAAACTAAACTATATTAGAACACAACAAGACCTCGCATTGAGAGTGTAGCCGAATCATTAATTAAAATCGCGGAAGATCAAAAATGAAAAACTGAAAAAAGTTACCTAATATAAAACACGCCAATACTGCTACCTAATGCCAAAACAGATTTAAAACGTTATGCAAAAATCCTTTTTGAAAGAAATGGTAAATTATACAACAAAAACTTCAAGAAGTACATGTTTTTCGGATTTTAACTTAAATTAATATTTCAACAAAAATATACAAGTCAAAATTTGTGCAATTGTTCACACTTTGTAATGCCTTTTTCTGAACTTCAAGTCCCCAAAGCATATTTCAAACTCTTTCAAATAAATCATTCGGAAGAAATTAAAAAAGATTTTTTTTTTACTAATTAAGAATTAGAATCCAATAGAATGAATCAATGCCACTTAATTTTTTAAAAAAAACTTTTAAACTGGACGCAATAGTAAAAAATCCATTTGTATTTTCGAAATCGGCGTCCAAAAACACACAATGAATTGAAACTTTAGCTTACGGAGCAGAAGTTAAAATTCGCAGACTCTTGAAATTGAACTACGCGTACCTTATCTTATCTGAGTTTCAGCATCTTTAACTAAAAGGGGAGGAGCTAACTTTAGGGGGAGGAGCTAAATTTTTACTCCTAGGGGGCGCTACTTCCTGGATAAGACTGGATATTGAAAATTTCATAATTTCGCTGCCACTTTTCTACCCTAAAAATGCAAATAATTGCGAACTTTTTTTTTTCAAAGCGAAGGAAATTTAAAGTTCTACGTCTCTATCTTTTCAGTTTTTCAAATTTCGACCTAGTTCACATTGTAAAATGATTTATTAATAATCAAAAAATTATTTTAACCAATTTCAAAAAAGTGAAAAGATAGAGACCGGCAAGTCAACTGCATGTATCATATAAAAAAAACCGTTTGTAAAAATATTCAAAACAGCCGGAGAAATGTGGCAGACTTTTTATTTTTTCCCCATAGGATTAACATTGAGAGAAGCCTTCGCTTGAGAAGCCGATTCTCGGTACTATTCCCCCTTAACAATGCTGGATACCCTAACAAGAATTATAAATAGAATAATTGAAAAAATATTAGTACTTACCTATTTTTAAACGTGTGTTGCGAAAAAACTTAAAATGGCGATTTGCGAGTTTGCGACTTAAATTACGATCGAGGTCAAACTTTATCGAGGTCGATGCGCACGCAACTTCATGTAGAAGAAGATGATTGGCTGGAAGAAATTGAAAATACTAGACATTTCTTTGTAACTGTAGAAACGAAGATTTCTTGTCCGAATTACAAAAACTTTTTTTGTAAAACTGATTATTTCTGTAACATTACTAACAAATTTTCTGTATGTTTACAGTATTTTTTTCTCAGTGTGCACGGAAAAAGCCGAGCGCTTTTTCTCCCTCCAAAAGGATACTGACGGGAAAGGACGAGCATGGGTGTCCAGTTCGAAAAGGGCGATCACGGATTTACCCGAGCTTCCCTCCCCCTTTAGTTGACTTCGCGCCTCATTAGGCACAGCGTGCGGTATAGAGTACGCGGTGACATTTCGCCTAAAGTATATAATGGAAGTAGCAATTACCACCTGGAAAATGTCTGGGGGCTTCGTTTACAGGATGGGGAATTTTGAAGGGACAGGTGTGAACTATTTTTGTATTGGGCTTTTTGGTTTTTTTGTAGACTGTCTGTGATATTTATTTCTTTCGATAGTTCATGGATTTTATTTCTTTGTTTCCGCGGCATTAAAAAATAGAAGTTAAAATGAGCAGTTTTTAAACTGAAAAATAAGCGCTATAAATCTGAATCCTTTTCTGTAAAAGGATTGTTCAAACATTTTAACATTTATTTTGTAATTTCTTTAAAGTAGACCTATGTTTTTAGCGATATAAATATATTATTTGTTTAATTTACTAAAAAAGACACAACTGTGATAATGATAAACATAGCACATAATAAAAAGATTAAATATAATTTTATGAAATCTAACTGGAATACATTTCAAGATCAAAATCAACTTTAGGGATCAGTAGCATTTATAAGGATTTGAAACAAACAGTAACTTTTTCTATTTTTCTTCAGAAGGTTTTCATGAAAAATATCCTTTTGTTATTATAATCGAATTCAAATGTAAAAAAAAGAAACGCTATACCAAAACCTTAAATTAATTCATTGCAAATTTGCACCAAATGTTTCATAAGTATTATAAAGTAACTTTTATCGTCATAAACGTAACCTTCAAATATGTAGTATAAACTCATGCGTTGAAGTTCCGTGTTTCTTGAATGAAGGGAAGTTTTTTTTTTTATTTTTTTTAATTCGCTACATATCCTTCCGGGATGTATATTTATTTCATTTATCAAAGAAGTTAGTGAATAATTGCCCCAGAAACGAGATAACTCTTTAGGAATTTGGAATGTCGTGAAACACATAGCTGTAAAACTTTGATGGCAAACCATTTGATGACTGAATATTAATGGAGAAAGAAGATAAGTTGTGAAATGTAAGTAACTTTTAAGTAAAATTTTTGAATATTTTTCGTGTTCACAATATTTCAATAAGATCAGTTCCTTAGATATAAATATGATATAGTGGTCGATCTTGATTTGGCGATTTGAAAATTTAACGTTGGTTTGTTATAGTTTTTAACCCTTTCGCTACACAGAATTTTTGTTTCTGCGTAATATGTGATAGAAATATCATTATCGAGTCCTTAGTCGACGGCCGCCTGGGCCGATTCAATAATGAAAAAGAAAAGTTGTTTGAAATCTGAACTCGAATTGTTTAGCACATTTGGGAATTTTCGTTGGTTGGAAACGTAATGCAAAACACTAAATCGAGACACGTTATCACATCATAGTTGTTCTTTTAATCACTCCGAAGTTGATAAAATAACGCATTTTTTAACAAATGATACATATCTTTAAAAAGTTAAAGATTATTATGTCATTGCTTGTGTGGCAATTGTGATTTAAAAGAAAAAAAAATAAATTTCAATGCAAATATAGTTCGTAGTTTGTCGCAAAACGGTAGGTAGATGTACGTCTATTTTTAGTCAACTTTTCTTTTTTTTTAATTCGAAGAATTAAAAAAAAAATAAAAAGTAGGTATTGACATGTCCCGATGACATGTCCATAGGTATTGACTTTGTCGATGGCTGTATGTCTGTCTGTCCGTCCGTCCGTCCGACCGTCCGTCCGACCGTCTGTCTGTCCGTCCGACCGTCTGTCCGTCCGTCCGACCGTCTGTCCGTCCGTTCGACCGTCTGTCTGTCCACCCGTCCCGCCGTCCGTCTGTCCGTCCGCACCCCCTTCCAAAATAGGTCCTATCAATCCGATCTTAAAAATTCTTTTTTAATTGGAAAGGAATGACCTCAGACACCCAACTTTCATACTTTTTGTCCATCTGTCTGTACGATCGGATGGACATAAGTCTACTATTTGTCGATGAATTTCCCAATGAATTAGCATTGAAATTCCATTTTGAGTCATTTAAATCGCTGTTGCAAACTACAAATTCTACAAGATACGTCAAAAAAATTCAGAGCATCGAAATGAGAATACACTAAAAATTTCAGAAAAGAATTCGAATTTTAAGTACTTCAATCATTTAATAAATTTAAAACTTATTGCTCATTTAAAAAGCATAGGAAGCCATGTTTATTAGAATTTAATCACCATTGCCCATCGCAACAACTGCTCGAGAAACTTTAATTCTTTTAGACAATAAATTAAAATAAATTTATTTTTACGACATCGATCAGTTTGAAATGTTGCAAATATATTAACCTACGAGATTTTTGCATGTTGGTATGAAATATTTTCATTTTACTTAAAAGCGTGAAATATTACATATTTATTCTTTGAAATATAAATATTTGCAAACGATTTAAGTAATAATTATTTAATTTTCGAAATAAAATAAATGAAACTAGCCGAATTTAGCGGGTAAATGTTTATATAGAATTAATGCTGTGTTTGGTGCCGTTTTACCTGTTAAACACAACTGTTGTGTGGAAGTGGGTTAAGTGACAGATTCTGTTACAAACCTACTTGTTAATTTACATTTCCTATTTTAAGTGCATTTTGGAGTAGTTTTATGGTTTTAGTTCTACGAATAATTAAATATTTATTTAAAACTGCAAATAAATCATGCAGACGATAAGTAATATTTATTTTATTGGCGATAGAAAATTGATGAAAATAATTGATTTGGCTTTAAGAAGTTTAAATTATAACTGGATGTTGTGTTTGGTGAAATTTATTCTAATATATGGAAATTTAATGTCGAAACAGTTGTAGATCACTTTCTGTTACGAACCTAGTTTTCCCCCGATAAGAATTTTAGTAAGTATTTAAGTAATGGGAAAGTAGGCTATTTTAGTTCTTTTCGACCTTCTTGTCGAGAGAGATTTTGAACAGACGGATATATTCAACTGTCAATAGCTACATCTTTTTTTTTAACTTCTTAAGAATTCAAAAAAGAGGGAAGTAGGGCAAAAATTGAAAAGTAGTTATTGGTATGATGAACATCTCCGTTTGTCCGTACCTCTCTTCCAAAATTGGTTTTATTCGTTAGGTTTTCTTTTAACTCTTTTTTTTTTTGTTTTGTTCTACCAGATGTCATCGGAGACCTATGTACAGGGTGAGGCAAACAAATGTGGCCCTGGTCTAGAGATAGGATTACGTTGAAATGCTTGGCGAGAAGAACTCTTGAAGCCGCCTGAAACCTGATTTTGCATTGGTGGACCGGATTAGCTTCACATTAGAGCTACTCATAGACTAGTGGCGAGTTCAGATCTTAGTTCGTATTGTATGAAGACGTCAAATAATGCAAATTTTGTGTCTTGCAATCAATTAAGAATGCTTTGTATTACCAAAAACAAAAAAGGTCCGATTCTCCAGGATAAATAACGACCGAAACAATCAATTAATCACTAGTGGAAACTTTTCTTGATCAGCTATACAAACCTTGTTTATATTTAATTTCAACTAGCTTCTAAAACCGTGGCGTAGTTGCCGGCAAATAAGTCACCAAGCCTTTGTTTGGGCTTAATATTTAAGCGATCCATAGCTTCAATTAGCAAACCTGTTTTTGTATTGGTTTTAGACTTGGCAACATTTCTGTCGTATTCTTATCCCTAGACACTTTTTATTGCCTCACCCTGTATTATTATACTCTGTGTGCTAGCTCAATACTGAAATCTGCAACAAAGTAGTTGGTAGCGAGGGCTAGTATTGGGCATTTGTGCTCTCCTATACTAGAGCCCTAGGGTACGCTCTCAGTGAGACTGGTTTCCTGGTTTCTGAAAACCTGCTCGAATCTGTAGTAGCGCGAAGAAATTTTCTGAACTGGTTTCTTGCGCTTACGTGCTCATGGTGGGGCAGATTTTCTACTCAGACCACCTGATCCGAAAAGAGCGGAGCTGCTCTCCTATCTGAGCGCCACCTAGCTCCAAACGCTCTGTTTACACTAGTGTTCCAGTATTTTGCTTTGCTTTCCGTGTTTTCTTTTTTCGACTTACAATTTTTCCTATCTTGAATTTTTTTTAAATATATTCAATGGATTTCGACGAAGAGGAATCATTAATTTTGCTTTTAGCTTTAGAAAGCGTACAGACAAAGATAAAATCAGAAAGGAAATATGCAGTTCATCCTATAATAAAAGGACTGTCTAAACTTGGCGAATTTCACCATCTTCACCCGGAATTGAAAGAAGATCCGGCTAAGTTCTTCGAATATTTTCGGATGGAACCCTCCACCTTCAAGTACAGCTGTGGAAATAAAAAAGTACCCACTTGAGGTTATGTCATCCGTTAGTCACCCTATAGAATCGGACCTTTTTGAGATTGTGTACAATTAACATTCTGAGTTAATTGCACGATACAAAATTTGCATAAGGGGTCGTCTTCATATTAAAAATGTTACGATCTTTGAAATTTCCAATAGCAACACCCAATTTTAATAACTTTGAAATGTTAAGCACTCTTGAAAACCCTTAAATCTAAGTTTTTGTTACATTTGGATGAATATTTGACGAGTTATTCAATCGAATCACTTGTGAACCTTTGGGGGACCATCTCTAAAATGACAAGCAAGCATGCATGCAAAGCCGTCTTTATTTATCAATTACACACGTAATCTTACACACAGTCCCCTAAAGGGTAATTAAAAAGTATTTTGTGATTTACTCAGCAAATTATGAATAAAAAATTTTAAAAATTGGGATTTCGTTTAATCTTTTTGTCTTACATTTATTTCTTTAAAAATATTAAGAGGTTTCCATTCATATTTTTTTTAAAAATTAATATAATAATTATTTAAAAATATAAAAATTGTTTTAAATACCCCAATATTGAATGCATTTTGTTTGGGTTATTATAATTTGTTTTCAGTAAAAAATTCGTTTAATTATCTTAATTATTTATAGATCGGGATAGTTTTTTATGTGCAACTCATTTAACATTATGGGACCTAAACTTTGCACGTCTCTAACTCCGCTAATAATGCTTAAAAACTTACAAAATTTGGTATTTAGTATTAGCATAGGTCAGAAATTTGATATATGGATTCAAAAAGGGGTGTTGCTATTGGAAATATTAAAGTTAGTAACATTTTTAATATGAAGATGGCCCCTTATGCAAATTTTGTGTCATGCAATTAACTCAGAATGTTAATTGTTCACAATCTCAAAGAGGTCCGATTCTATAGGGTGACTAACGGAGGAAATAACCTCAAGTGGGTACTTTTTTATTTCCACAGCTGTACATTTTGAAAAATATTGAAGGCAGATTGATCAAAGATTGGTGCAACCTTCATCGAAACAACATTGTACCTGAAGAAAGATTGATGGTGACCTTAAGGTAAATATATTTTGCATATATTGAAACAAAAATGCTATAAAAACTGGGTTTTAGTAATAACCATTTTAAATTATTCTGCAGGACAATAAATTGTTTGTTATAGTTATTCAAATTAACTGTAAGAAATATTGATAAAAAAAATTCTGATGTATACAGTGAATGTTGTTAAGCCTTCAAGTTAATCATCAGTTTATGTTTAAGTTAGACTTGACTGAGAGACCAACTGTAATAAATACGCAAGTAAGTTACATTAGTCCTGACGGCAAGCTTTGGCTCGTGTTAAAATGAAATTTAGGGTTGCTTGAGCAAGGTAAGAAAAATAATTGGTTGGGTCGAGGAACATATAGCCACATATGTGTTTTTAAGATGCCTAAGAATAACTGAAACTTCATATTGTTACTTAGATAAACGGATATATGAGTAGTAGAAATCGCGATACGACTTAAAAATAACTGATTCAGAAGTTACTAAATCACCATGTGGATAGTTTTTTTCTCTTTCAGTTTAAGTACATTTCTAAATTTGTGTTCATGTTTTCAGGTACCTCTCAACTAGAATGTCTTTCCGGGCACTCGCATTTTCTTTTCGGATGGGAAACAACACTGTAGGAGCGATTGTGAAGGAAGTCCTCATTGCCATATGGGAAGAGCTGCAACCCCTTCACATGACAGTCCCTACAACGGAGAAGCTGAAGGAAGTAGCAGCCGACTTCCACAATGTCTGGAACTTCCCCCATGTTGTAGGATGCCTAGATGGCAAACATGTGAAAATCAAATGTCCCAGTAATTCTGGTTCCATGTTCTACAACTACAAGAAGTTCTTCTCCGTAGCCCTGCAAGCTCTTGTGGATTGCGATTATAAGTTTCTTGTGATTGATGTTGGGGGCTACGGCAAACAGAGTGGCGGGGGAACTTTCTTGGCGTCAGATTTGTATAAGGCAATCTCTGATGGGACTATTGTTCTGCCACAACAAGATGACCTGCCAGAGACCAATGTAGAGGCACCATATGTTATGTTGGCAGATGAAGCCTATCCCCTCCTGCCATTTATGATGAAATGTCCTTTAAAAGAGCTACACTGGATGATAGTACTCGCACGTATAATGAAAGATTGTCACGGGCAAGGAAGACAGTTGAATGCGCATTTGGAATTTTGTTTTCTAAATGGCGCATTCTTGCTAAACCCATTGAAACAAAAGTGGAAACAGCCGACATCATTATCAAATGCATATGCCTTCTGCAAAACATAATCATAGACAATGAAGGAATCGAACGTCATTTGACAGATGTGGCAATCAATCCCAATTCTGCCATGGTTAACCAGCCTGGTCGGCTAAGTAATGAGGCAAAGGCAGTACGCGAATTATTTAGAACCTATTTTGACAAATTTGTACTGTCATACTCATAATTTTTTTTGTTATACCATTTGCATTGGATGTTTTAATAAAGTAATAGTCATTCACGTCAAATTGCCCAGTTCAAAATCTTCATGTCACAGAATTCAATCGCGATTTTTTCCCAAGTACTTGAGACAAAGTTATAAAACCCGTATTTTTTATTTTTTCAAAATTCCAAGAATTAAGAAAGTTAACTTTACGGTTAAAAAAAATCTTAAGGCTAACTTTTTCTCATTTAGCTTTGTGGTCTATGGAAATTGAGTATTTTTGAACGGGAGCGACTAAAAATGCCAATCTGGGATCAACTAATCTTATTTTAAATGGAATACTATTATTATTACACTTATAATATTTTGTTAAAGTGCACTGCTGTTCCCAAAGCTCCTTCTACTGAAATAATTTTTTTCAACAGTTTGGAGTTTTCAGTTTTCCAAAAATATTGTTAGTAATATTATTCCATAAAAAAATTGATTAGTTGTTACCATGTTATAACCATTCAAAAATACTACTCGATTTCCCATAGACCGCAATGCTAAATGAGAAATAGTTAGGCTTAACTTTTCGGCTTCAAAAAATCAAAACTTTCTTAATTCTTGGAATTTCAAAAATATATAAAATATGGGTCTAATAAATTTGTCTCAAGTACTTGGTAAAAAATCCAGATAATTCTGTTACATGAAGATTTTGAGCTGGGCGATTTGATGTGGAATGGCTCAATAACTCTATAAATTTGAATTTAATTAACCCTCCCTCTTCCCCCCCCCCCAAAAAAAAAACCCAGATAATAAATTTTACATTATTTAGAGTATTATTATACTTGAATTAACAGTTTACTTTAAGCAGAAAAAAGTTGATATTTGGTCATATCTGACAAATTAGTTTTGAAGTTTTGGTTTTATTCTAAACTGGTAGCAACTATTGATAATGAATCTATTACCTTCATAAGGGAGTTATTATCATACATAATTGAAGAGTACACGGGAAGAACCGCTTGATTTTTTAGGAGTCTTACCTTATGTGTCTGCTTGGCGGACATTGGGGACAGGAAACAGGTTTTTCTTTAGTTTCTTCAATTGCCGTAAAAACGTGTTATTGATCTCTGGCGTGAATCATGGTTTTGCCGCAAAAGATTAACAAAGCTAGTGACCGGAAACTTTACACCAGTTTAGGCCATATATCGCTATCAGCCCCAAAGAGGCTACCAAGGAAAGCCTTCTACAAAATAAAGCAGTTCTTCCCGTGTACTCTTCAATTATAAACCATATATTTAATAAACATTTATAGATTTTAATAACTAGCTAACTAAGGGAGCCTTTGTCCAGTGGCTAACCTTTCTTTACATAGAATGGACCAAGCCTCCTCACCCAGCTATTTTGTGAATAATGACACAATGATTTAAAGTCTACTTCATTGCATAAACTTTAATTTAAAACTGTAGTATACCAAGTTCAATGGAACTAAGCTGCAATTGATAGTAAGGGAAAACATTTACCATCTAAAACTAACATTTACCATCTATTGAGGAAATGCTAAAATATTTTTAAGCATTAACGTTAAAATTTGGGCCGAGCATCCCTTATGATTAGATCTCTATATTTGATTACTGCAAAATTAATGAAACAAAAGGTTGATTTTAAAGAGTCGGGGACACTACCCCAAAAACTTTTTTAAGGCTTAAAACCAACAAATAAAAGCAAAAATTAACAAAAGGAAATAACTTTAATGCACAACTCATCCATCAATGTCATACAAAAGAGTAGGCCGCTGACCATATGCATGCAGTGCAACAACTTCTTGAACATGGGTCCTAAATTTAAATTTTTCATGTTCAGGAATTTTCTTCACATGGGAAAGTAAACTCCTGAAAAAAAGAAGGTCCTCGTCATCATTCTCCTTCCTTCTAGTGAGCAACTCGCCAATCGCATCAACTTTTTTTGATTCTATCTCCAATATGGCCTTGTTGTGCGAAGAATTTGTAAACTTCATCTTTTTATTTGGGGGCCCTGGCGCCTTGCTCCGAGGGGTTGACAAAACAGGGGCTGAAGATGGCTGACTGGGTGCTGGGGTCTGTGGCGTGGAAGTTTGGCTAGGTGTAGGCGCCAAATGTGGCAAAGGGCTGATAAGCCCCGAACTTTCTGGAGTATCGGAGACGACAAGCGGCTCCAAATACACTACGTCGCCCGAACCACTGTGAAGCAAAAAAAAACCATTAAATCATGGTTCATACAATTGTAAGGGAAAAAAATCAAGCTCTTTTCAAGGAAAATTCAAGGACTAGATGATATGGCCTGATTTTAACAAATAATTTTATATGGTTAAAAATGTAGAAAACCAATTTAGGTTTCAGGTAATCAATATCACATCTAGGACAACTCTAATGCTTCCAGTCAATAAAAAAATAAAGAGCCATGGAAATTCAAGGTATTGAATATTTTTTAAATGATTTAAAGCACACTGGCGGTGAAATCATACGACTCGATAACATATGATCAAAACAAAAACTTATGGGCTATAAATACGGTTACAGTTATCGAAAGATGCTGGTCGCTTGCTAACTGGGAAAAGATTTAGTGACATCAAAGCAGTAATGTAACCGGGTGAAAGATCATGAGTTTGGTCCATCACATGCTTCAGCAATCACGATGAGAAATTTTTTTATATCTGATTTTGCAATAAAAAGAACAGATTTTTTTTCAAACACTCCAGATTCGTTTTTAAGAACTTGAAAATTAACTTTTTTTATTCAAGCACTTTTTAAGGGAGTGTACGAACCATGTAGATACTGTCAATTCATGTTAACACAAATTCATAGGGAGTACCGAAACACTTTGTGGTAACCGAATTTCACATTAACCATCAGGATTTTTTTTTGCATTAAACCAGTGAAAAGTTTTCAAAGATTTACATTAAAAAAAAATCTTTTTTTATAATATACACTAATACAAGCATACAATTAGTACTTCTAAATAATAATTAGTCTGGGGAAGGCTTTCTGTTCATGTTAAGCAAGTTAGCGTTAATGTGGTTCGACTGCACCACAATTGCAAAAAAAAAATACAAATGAAAGCTTTCAAAACTGCTGAGGTATAAGCTATTTTGCTTAAATGTATGCTGTTTTTCACTGCATAAGTTATAAATTTATTTTATTTACTTAATAATTAAATTTTGTCACTTTTATTTAACTAGTAAGCAGTTTTGCAAAATACTTTAAATCTCAACACTTTTAAATCTCTCTCAAAACAATAATTAAATTTTATCATTTAATAACATTTTTAAGCTGTGGAATTTTAAAAAATTATAGGCATTGGTGGTAAAACTGACAGTCCCTTTTAACAGGATTATATATCTGGGTCCTTCAGTTGGTTAATAGACCTAATTGATAAAGGAAATTGATAAAAGACTTTACCATATTTCAATTCCTTCCATTACTTCAGTCGTTTCCTTTCCATCTACTTCAACTTTATCCTTGGCAGGGGTTTTTGGGACATTTCCTGAAGACTATCTCGGTCTAACTATATATTTCAAGAAATATAGCGACCGAAAATTAACCCATTTGGGATCCTTGGCTGCATATGCAGGATCCCCTGAAAAGACCTTCATGTTGCCCAACTGCTTTGCAAATTCATCCTTTAAGTACTTCCATTTGGCTCGTAGCTTGCATTCTAAAAAAAAAGGAAAAAATTGAAGTACAACACTTAACCTGGAACAAGAGAAATTTACAGCATTAATTGTATAGTCTATTTGGCTTCATTTTTATTGAGAACATTTCACGTTCTTTTGAACATATTTAATTGTATACAAGCTGAGCTTTGTATTTTTCATGTTGGATCGACCATGGATTTGGTTGATTTTGAAGTGGTGGAACAGATTTTCCTAAACACTTCACTTTCAGATTAATACTTAGCAACATTTCCTGAAACCACATTAATTAAATACTTTGTGAATCAACCCTCATATATAAAGTGCAGTTGATTTTCCCCGCTTAATTTCTTAACCCCATCACTCCCATTCTATTTTAAGTGTTTGTTTATGCTAAGTAACTGATTGATTGCCTAAATTAATTCAACTATCATAGCTTTGACTCGTCATTGACTTCAATTTTCCATAGAAATGTTAAAAATATTTAATTAAACTACAATCAACGTAAATTATAACTAAATGCATGTAATGTTACTGCAATTCCTATATTTTCTAAATGTTGGTGATAAATTGGAAACTTGGCGAGAATTTCACCTTAAACTAGCAATTCACTGTGCCATCATTGTAGACAACATTAGGGGTTCACTTAATCAAGAGATTATTTTCAACACAAAACTAACCCGCAATATAAAAGGAAGGTTGAAAATTCACAATTTCATATTACTTGGTGTATAAAAAATCTATAAATAGCATAATTTATTATGCGATTGCAGCATCTACTATACATGCATACTTTAGCCTGCAATGTTTGCATTTACTCGATAATATGTCTCATGATTCGAATCTGTTGATTTAAAAATAAAAATCCATGTCCATGAGAATAAACTATAATTTCCTTTAAATGGAATTATTCACATTTGTCATTTTTTGAAAGCTTTACATGAACAATTGCATTATACAACTTATTCTCAAATTAAATTAAACAACTGAGGTAAGCACACATCGCACCATGCGCGGAAGGGTTTAAAGGGATACAGTTAGAAAATTTATAAATTCTCTTGAATTTCAATGGAAAATATATTTTTCGGATGATTTTCCGGTAAAACTAGCTTTTTGCCGATAAATCAGTTTTCCGCGCAAGATTTGATATAAACAAAACCCTCTTTCTTCCCTAGAAGAAAAACAGTTCTACATAGTCTTCAATGAATTAATTCTAGAGTAATGGAATGTAATTGATAACTATTTAATTATATATCTAAGCAATGATTATTTGATGAGAGACGACAAACTAGAACGGTTTGAATAGATTTTACTTACCATCGAATTCCATCTCTTCAGAAATTTCTCGCCATGCCTTGTCCACGAGATTCCGATTAGAATGCGAAGCGCTTTTTTTATTCCAAATGGCTTCTCTAATGATAATCTTTGAAATTAAAAGTTCGGTGTCCATTGCAGCCAAATCAAAATAAACGCAAAATTGCAGAACCACGTGACTAAACCAAGCGCAGAAATCCGAAATCAGAAATGAATATTTCATTCCTGAGAAAACCAGAAGCTTATTTTCTGATCGCCAGGTCTGCGCATGCGCACTCACTTGAAATACGTAATCAGATCAGAGCTGGTTTTCGGATATCAGAAAACCAGAAAACCAGCCTCACTGAGAGCGTACCCCTACATCACTACTGCGTCTAAAAGAGACGCGACATATTGGCAGCCGCTCCTGATTGGTCGAGGTCCAAAATTGTCCCCCTCGGGCAGTTTTCGTTTTCTCCCTCATAGAGTTAGCATAGGAAAAAAAAGTAGCCTTTGCAATCGTCAACAATCCATAAAGTTTAGGAAAAGTACAAATATTTTATGTTTATTTATAGCTTCCTAAATGTGTAAAGAATATTATAAAACCATAATTTTCTTCAAAAATACTTTAGCAGTTAGAAAAAAGACAGTTTTCCTTTAACAGTACGCTTTCTGAATGTATTAATGATGGCTATTAAGACATATTATGCATAAAATATTGCTTCATTTCGTTTTAAAAAACTGTATTTATTCACTTTGTGTGTGTGGAAATCTTTTCACCGTTTAAATACTCAAAGAATCTTCGTATTTTCTTGAAATACGAGTATAAACATTGATTCGCTTGCTTTTCTACACTGTTAAAAAAAATTCCCTGAATTAACGGAAAAACTACTGGCAGCAAGTTGCCGGGATTTTTCCGTTAATTTCAGAATCTTCCGCCTTGGAATTTTTCCGTTATTTTCAGGAACTTCCATTTCGGAATTTTTCCGTTAATTTCAGGGTATTCCATTTTGGAATTTCTCCGTTAATTTCAGGATATTCCGTTTCGGAATTTCTCCGTTAATTTCAGGATTTTCCATTTAGCTGTTTAATGTTAATTTCATGAATTTCAAATTGGCATTTCTCTCTTAAATTCAGAAAACTTACATAGTATTTTCTAGTTAATTCCACGACATTTTTGCTTTTTTCTTGTCAATTTTGTTTCGATATACTATATAAACATCAATCATTCTAATTATATCCGTTTATATATGGTGTTATAAATATAAGTTAAGCATAGGGAATTTTAAACATGCATCCTGTTTGTTACATAAAACGTAAGCATATAATGTCTTCATACTTTAACCTTAAATCTATTCAAAACTAATACATTCTAATCCTTTGATAATTTTTAACCATATTTGATATATTATCTGAATAAAAAGGACATTGTTCACATTTTTGAAATTTAAAAATATTCACTCTTCATATATTTAAAACAATTTTGATGTGGCAGAAAAAATTTAAGAAATTTGATAATTTTTCTGTCATATATCTTACAATGAATACATTTAGTATTATTCTGTGGCCAAATGGTGTCGTACTTTACAGTTAGCATATCCAGGGCAAAATCATCGGTAGGGGATAATGAGTCGGGTGTCTTAGGGGTTGAACACCCCTAAACAGAGAGACTCGTTAAGACAGTAACCTTTGTAGTGAAAAACAATAAATTTTAAAGTGTCTTCACTTGTGGAATACATACATGAATTTGTATAGTCACTGATAGTAAAAAAAAATGAGTATAAGGAGACGAGAGTTATTATCCCCCCCCCCCATCTCCTGGATACACCACTGATACAATTTAACAATATGTGAATAACAAAAGAATTACAGAATATAATCAAGTTTTATTTTTCTTTCATAATTGAAAAGGACTGTTATGGTATTTCAAATCCTCAACTAATTTAAAAATTTGTGCAGGAACTACAGATTTAGTTTTCTTCTTTTTCTGAACTTTTGACCCTCTTTGGAGATTTATGATAAACAAGCACCTAAAAAAAATAATATATTAATATATACAAATCCAATTTTGAATAAGTAGATCTAATGTAAAGAAGCAAGTGGTAATCAGGCGTTAATCAGACAAAATCTTCTTAAGCCTTCTAAAATTAAACAATTTGTCAATCAATTTGTCATTTCAATTTTAGGCTTTTTTTCGAGCAAGTCTTCCTTGCACCGTAATAATTTAATATCAGAGTTAAAAACGCTTTTTCTCTTTTTTGTGAAGTGGGGGGATTTGGAAGACAAGGCATGAATCTTAGAGTACCTTTAATGAATTGATTTATCCATATCTTACATTACAAATTTGAGAATTGGAACACTGAAAATATTTTTTAATAGTAGGGGGTAGAAACAGAACAGAAGTGTTCTTGAATAATGTATATCAAAATTAAAAATACAATTTTATAAAGGTATTTAGTAATAAAATACAAATTCACATGGCATTAAGTAATAAAATACAATCTTATAATTAGTATTCCAGTAAAAGCTAATAATTATTGCTGTAGTTGTAGACGGTGGGCCGAAAATGAGATATCACTTAGCAGCTATATCTAAATGAACACTAAAATAGCGTTCTGCGGACACTTGCAATTCCTAAATTTTGAATTCGTTAGAAAATTTGCATTTAATTGGAAATTGTGTTTTTCTTAGTGCAGATTTTTCAAAACAAAGAGCATTGACAATAGTGTATGTAACGTCTGAATCGAATCAAAGCATGTGATCTGTATATATCCGTAATCACTAATTGATTCGTTAAATTAATCAAAAGAGTATTATTTATTGAAGAGAAACTTTACGTTATGTATACTTGCATAGTTTTTAAAATAAACCATGCTATGCTAATAGCGATAGCGTAACCGTGCTTTTCAATCGAGGTTAGGTTAGGTTCTGAATTATCGTCGCACTAGAGCTATACGAGGACAATTGCTTTTCAATCGAATTTAAATGTAATAATTTCATTATTTTTTTTAATAATGTGCACTTGTTTGCAGGTGAACACTGTTTATTTCATACATTTGATAGCTTTTTCAAACTTTTAAATTAAATTTACCTAGTTAAGCGTGTTGGTAAACAAACGGAATTATTAATTTCAGGAATCATCCCACGGTCAATTATAGGACTATAAAGATTACAGAAACAAATAAGAAAGAAACAAGAACTGGATTCTATAAATCTATATATAGAAAAGAAAGATAGAAAGTATAATCTTTAAATAAAATCTAATTTTATTTAAAGAAATGAACATACCTGCATATTTATCTTTCTTGCTTCAGATGTGGTCAAAACAAACAAACAAAAAATATGGTTGCTGAGTCGGTCGGCCGATGTGTCGAGGCTAAAAGCTGTTGAGTGCGAGGTTATATGGAGAAATTACGTTAATACGGGTCTTAAGTGAAATTCTGCACGCAGAAATACGGTGTTTTTCCGTTTTCGCTTGTAAAGCGTTTAAGGAAAACGGAAACGATCTGTTTATTTCAGACAAACCGTCTGTTTGTTGAAGAAACGCAATCTTTCCGTAAATTCCCGAAAATAATCACAGAAATATGCACGTAAAATTCAGGCTTTTTTTAACAGTGTAGTTGGCTACATCTTGGCGTCTCTTGGCGAAGATTCTTTTTGTAAACAGACTCGTCTGCTCAAAACCTAAAAATATCGTGTTACTTATTAAATATTATTGGTAAATTTGGAATTTTTGATTTGAGTAATTTTTGATTTTGTGATTTAGTAATAAAATGAATATTAACTTGTATTGCGATATTAACTTGAAAAGCGATAAAACGCCAGGCTCAAGCAAGCCTGACCAGTTTCTCCGCGGCGGTTTCACCGTGGCAACCCGGCTTGGACAATTTCGTGCCCCATTGTCGCATCTCTTTCTACACAGTAGGGATAGAGGGCTCTACTCCTATACTATACCTTTCCTGTGAGTCGGAGGATTAACGATTGATTGTGTGTCCCTCAAGATATCGAGCACAATTTTTCTTTAAAAAAAACTACATTTTATTACGAAGTATGCTTACAGAAATCTCAAACGATTACTTTTTCAGTACAAAAAAAATTATGTTTGGCAAAAGTGTATTTTTAAAATTTCATTCATATCCTTGTTTGCAAATTATAACAAACGTTATTGATAGATTTAAACACCACTTCATAAAAATAAAATTGAAAGATCATTGAAAGTAAATATATAGAATATGCTTTAAAATATTAAATTTTTCGATAAGGGGAAATACATAAATTACGGCATGCTCAGAGGGGGAGGGAGGGGTATGCGCCAACATGACGGATCGTCACGTAACGATTCGAAAATATCCAAATTTGCAAGGAAAACCTGTCTTAAAAAATAAAGTTTTTGAAAAAAAAATTGAAATCTTGTTTTATAAGAGGCACTATTGTAGTTTTGTTGCGTATTTTTCTGAAGAAGTCGAGTTTGAGACTTGCTGAAACTTGTATAATTTGAACGGCAACAAATAAACTATTTGCGAAAATAATCTACGTTGTTTCCTTAGTGAATCCTCTCATGCTTGTTTCAAACTCAAAATTGGAGACATTTTCTGAATAAATTCTCATGACTTAATATCTGCGATTTTTATTGAGCATCTAGAGTAAAACCGGAAAAAAAAATAAAATCACAACTGACAAAAATCATGTTCATTCATGTAATTTTTAAACTACTCAATATATAAGTATAATTTTTTATGTGTAATTCTATAAGATTTATTTATTGTAAAACAAAATTTAAAATTTATGAAACTTAAGCCAAAACTAAAATAAATGATAACAAACATAAAACTATTTGAACACATTGTGATTAGGCTTGCGCGGCAAATTGTGAGATCAAAATTGAAGAAATGACCAAGAAAATGACTTTACATTGTACAAATATGAACAAACAAAGACTATACCTAAATTCTTAAATCAATTTTTATTGGAAATTATTTTAAGAACTTTTTCCAAAAAAATTAATGAAATTTTTAAAATTTAGATTTAAAATTTTTTTAAAAATAATATCTAATTAAAATTGAGCTGATAATTTAGGTCTAAGTTCTTGTTTCTACATATTTGTACAATATAAAGTCATTTTCTTGGTCTTTTCTTTAATTACGACCTCAAAATTTGGCGCGCAAGCCTAATCCCAATGTTTTCAAATTTTGTAAATAGTTTTATGTTTGTTATCGTTTTTTTTTAATTTTGGCTAAAGTTTCATAAATTTTAAAATTTGTTTTAAAATAAATAAATCTTATAGAATTACACATAAAAAATTATACTTATATATTGAGAAGTTAAAAAAGTTACATGAAATTTCAAACCATGCCTTGTAGTACCTTCTTTGAACATTTTTAAGACTCCTATGACCCCTTAAGGCATTTTTGCCTTACATGTGAAAGGCCCCAGGTTTGGTCCGGGCATCGCCAAAACAACCACCGACCTATATACCGTCCGTGAAGAAAAAATTTCCGACGAATAATACCCCATGCATAGGGAATGCACACTAAATATTCTTCAAAGTCCCAACACTGCGTATACGATGTCTCCTTGAACAGTTGAGTTGGGTGCATACTCTAATGTCTACTCATCACTTGACCGCGGTTCTTAACTACAACGTCCGTTGCCAATAGTCTACGTGTAGCTCTTGTGCGAATATTATTCAAACTAACTTTACTAAACTATATTGGAACACAACGGATGAAAAGACCTCACATTGAGAGTGGAACCGAAACATGCATTGTAATCGCGGGAGGTCAAAAATAAAAAACTGAAAAGAGTTACCTAATATAAAACTGTTTTCAGAGGTTTTCGAGAGTATGTTTGGTCTCTGTTACGGACAAGCGAGCAAATGTACCCCCCCATCATGTGACAGTCATAATCTTTGACTTTTTGAAGCGAAACTCAATTTCCTCGATATCTTGATGCACACACAATCAATCGTTAATTCTCCGACTCACAGGAAAGGTAGTACAGGGGTGGTCAGCACAAATGCCCAATACTAGCCCTCGCTACCAAGTAATAACTTTGTCGCAGACTTCAGTATTGAGCTAGCACACAAAGTATATAAATACAGGGTGAGGCAAGCAAAAGTGGCCCCAGTCAAGTTATAACACAAATAAATCTTTTTGAGTTACACCTGTTTCGTCAACAATGTATATATCTTGTGGCTCAAAGGTGTGTATGTACATAACAATTTGCATTTTGTCATAAAAATATTGCACATTTGAAGCTTGTATCGATAGAGATCTATCGTAACAAAGACACGATTAATTTTGTGATTTTTTTGCAGCTCTTCGAAATGAAATACCGCGTTTCACTTCTATAAAAGCTTCTTCATATTTCCTTAAGTCACACTGTGCCCTTTCTGCCTTCTTCAGGCGTTTTATAGGCATCTAAAAGAAAAATAAATACATTTTACTGTGTTGTCACAACCGTACCCAGCTCCCTCTTTTGCAAAAAAAAAAAGAAACAATCGCCATGACAATACAAAATAATATTCATTCAAAGTAATCACTGGTATTTCATCATAAAAGTCTAACTTCTAACGAGGAGAAAATTCATTGCTCTATCTCTACACATATAATAACAGTTATGAAAAGAAATTTAATAACACTACTTACTATTGAGTTTTTTGACGGTGAAAAAGTAATAGAGGCCTCTGGTAGGGTTAATGTCGTGCGATGACTGATTGTATACTGTGGCACATGTTCAGACAGGCAAGCTGCTTATTACCCCTTACACCCAACACGTTATTCCTTATGGTTTCGCTAATATGGCGACTGGCACAACCGTGGCTCCCCTGCCGGTGCGAAGATTTAAAAGGTAAGAGAACGCGCATACAACTTCTTCTGTACTTAACCGTTTATATTACAGTTGCAAACATAGAGGAAATGCTGTAACCAGAGCATTTAGTTCAGCTGATTTAATTATTGATTTGAATAAAATTATTGATTAGAATATTTTGAATATAATAGTCTTGCAGGCCATTGACAAATGTTATCCTGGAACTACACTCCAGTTTTTAACTCATCTACCTCAGTTTGTAACTCATCTACGTCATCAACAGATGCACCAAATGAAAAAACGAATCAACATCATTCTCACGCTCTGGTTGATCCTTCTGCACTCCGTCCTGTCCTGGGAGTGGTTCTACAACAGTCTTCCGTTCTACTCCGACCCGGACGGCAACTTCTTGGAGAATGTGGTCGTCGACCACAACGACACCGGAGATGTCTACGTCGCCGGTCGTAACGTCCTCTACCACTTCTCGGCGGACCTGGACCTCAAGCAGCGAGTGGCCACCGGGCCCGTGGTGGATGGTCAGAGGTCCATAGACAACCACAACTCACTGCTGAAGATGGTCTACCACTTGGGATCGACACCGAGCTTGCTGCTCTGTGGCACGGCGTATAGAGGGTAAGTAGTACGTTTTGTTGTTCTGTTTGGAGGAGGATTTAAAGTCCTTAAGTCTTTTTCTACTGACAGTACTTATTATTACTTATAAGGTCGCTTTTTAAGTATATAATATAAAGGGTTGCGTAAATAAAAGTGACACCGGCGTAGAGATAGGAATCCGTTGTTGGCGAGAAAAACTCTTGCAGCCGTCTGAAAGCTTTCAAGTCGAAATAAAACATTATTCAAGTGTGTAATGGCTTCACTTGGCAAACCTGTTTTTGCATTGGTTGGATAGGATTAGCATCACATTGGAGCTACTCATGGATTATTGCCGATTTCAGATCGTAGGGAGTAAGTGTGTGCTGCGGCTGTGTGCGCGTGAGTTGATCAATGCATAGATTTAGGTTAGGTTTGAATTATCGTCGCACTAGAGCTACACGAGGGCTATTGGCGACGGGCGTCGTATTTTAGAACCACAGTCAAGTGACGAGCCAACACCTGAATAGGCACCCAACGCAACCGTTAAGGGCGACATCGTACGCAGCGACAATGCATAGATGAAGATGGTACAGCTGTGGAAATAAAAAAAGTTCCCTCTTGAGGTTATTTCCTCCGTTATTCATCCTAAAGAATAGGACCTTTTTGATATTGTGAACAATTAACATTCTGAGTTAATTGCATGAAACAAAATTTGCATGTGGGGCCATCTTCATATTAAAAATGTTACTAACTTTAAAATTTCCAATAGTAACATCCCTTTTTGAGTCCATATTTCAAATCTCTGACCTATGTTATACGAAATGCCAAATTTTGTAAGTTTTTAAGCATTATTAATGGAGTTAGAGACGTGCAAAGTTTAGGTAGGTCCCGTAATGTTAATGAGTTTGCACATAAAAAACTATCCCAATCTATATAAATAATTAAGATAATGAAACGAATTTTTTACTGAAAAGAAATTATAATAACCCAAACAAAATGCATCCAATATTGGGGTATTTAAAACAATTTTATTTTTTATATTTTTAAAATTATTATATTATTGATTTTTTAAAAAAAATATAAATGGAAACCCACCCATTTTTAAGAAATAAATTTAAGACAAGAAGTTTAAGCGAAATCCCAATTTTAAAATAAAAATGTTTATTCATAATTTGCTGAGTAAATCACAAAATACTTTATAATTACCCTTTAGGGGACGGGACTGTGTATAAGATTACGTGTGTAATTGATAAATAAAGACGGCTTTGCATGCATGATTTGCTTGTCATTTTAGATGATCCCCCCAAAAAGTCCACAAGTGATTCGATTAAATAACTCGTCAAATATTCATCCAAATGTAACAAAAACTTAGATTCAAGGGTTTTCGAGAGTGCTTAACATTTCTAAGTTATTAAAATTGGGTGTTGCCATTGGAAATTTCAAAGTTCGTAATATTTTTTATATGAAGACGGACCCTTATGCAAATTTTGTATCGTGCAATTAACTCAGAATGTTAATTGTACACAATCTCAGAAAGGTCCGATTCTATAGGGTGACTTACGGATGAAATAACCTCAAGTGGGTACTTTTTTATTTCCACAGCTGTACTCACAGATCAGACGATGTTCGTTATAGAAAGTTTTATTAAAAGAAATTCGTGGAAAAAATGTGACCAGTTGTTCATTAATGCATTTAAAGGTGTAAAAGTGTCGAAAAATAGTGCTATGCAACGTAGTTCCGAAATTTTGTCAGACTGGATCTGTTTTGAACAAGTTCAAAAACATTCCGAAACGGGTATGCGCACCATATTTTGCATCTGGCAATAAATTAAAAATTATTTTTATTAACAATAAGGACCTATTGTCTAGGATAAATAGCGGTCGAAATAATAATCACTAGAGGGATCTTTTTTTTTGCACAGTAGCAGAGACCTTCAATTTATATTGCATTTCGACTAGTTTATATCAAACTATTGCATAGTTACCAGCAAGAACTCCGCAAAGCTTTTGTTTTCGCTTAATATTGGGGCGATCAATAGCTTAACGTAGCAAACTTGTGTTTGCATTGGTCTTTGACTTGGCAACAAATATATTTTATTCTTATATCCACGACGGGACCCCTTTTATTTGCGCCACCATGTATAAGGCCGCTGTTTCATTGCTCAATTAGAAGAAATTGGGGAAGGTGGAACTTTTTGATTGGCATGCATGGTTTTAACACTTCATTGACCATAAGGATAAAAGAAAATCAACGGAAAATTTTCTCTTAGCTATCTTGTTTCAACTCGCTATGTCCTGATGGTGCCTATATGTCCCAGTTAAAAGAACGTTGCTTTAAATTTCATTGTTCGTTTGAGAGAGAATAGATGTTAGTGTAGCTTTGAGTACCGCAGTATTTAGTTTCAACACATTAAAGACAAAAGAGTAAATCATAGTTAAGAAAAATTTAAATGTTGGTGTATGTTATTTAAGAAATTATAAGTAGAAAGGAGGAAAATATAGGACATAAAGTGCATTTTAAATACCAACTAAGTAATTTAGCCTAACATCTTTAATTATATATCTACTATTAAAATAGACTAAAAGCAGATAATTAAAACTAAATCATAGTTTGAAGCAGAAAGTAGTAATGTCTCCCATACCATGGTAGTCACTAGACGCGGATTTTATTTGGAAGTGACAGGCTGTTTTTGGGAATCATGAGCATGGTTCGCCAACTCACCAATCACAGTCGGTCAAATGACAAAACCACGGATATGCAATAGAGGAATTTGCGTTTTTTTTTTTTTTTAAATAAAACTGCTTCTCGGTTTAGTTGGTTCTCTTTTTTTCACCATTTTTAACCTGAACCAGTTAAAAGTAACTATAAACCGGTCCTTTGAAAAACCGCTTCCTGTTGCTTAGTTGGTGATCATCGCACTAGAGCTACAAACCAGCGTGATTTTTTTTTTATTTTGTAAATAAACTTGATCTAATCTAATGTACTCTTTTCTGCAGAAAAGTATAGTTCAAATTTGTTCAAAGTAGATTCCAAAGTGGTGTTTCAAATTTTGTTTATAATTACTAGTAACATCATAAACACCACGTGACAGCTGGAAAGCGTTTTCGGAAATGATTTTTTGTTATAATTATCAAACTTTTTTTTTCTTTTTTATGAAGTATTTGAAAAAAGAAAAAAATATGGGTCTAATATTTTTGGCCTAGGAATATTTCAAGAAAATAACTTTTTTAGTCCAGTAAGAAAAACAAACATGTGTCTAGTCGACACCTAAGCAGGCACCTCAACTCTAGGTACTCACCGTTGGGACTTTGCAGCATATTTAACATGTATTAACTGTACTGTAACATGCACTAAATAGTGCTACACTAGGACTCTGGCGTTTTAAGTCGTAATTTTGAATCCAGATCATATAACGAACGATACCCATTTCTATACTGAAAACATATCTTTAAGGTGTCACTTTCGAATACTTCCTTAAAAATATTAAAATCGCAAAAACGTCTTATCAGAGAAGATCATTTATATTAAGACGGCATTTCACAATTACAGACAATAAAATTTAAACGAAAAGTTAAGCCCTTTTTATTTAAATATATCACTTCTTGTGTCCATTTCTTAAGATTTTTGCTGTCGCGTAATGTGACATTGGAGTAACATTACCGGTGGCATAGTGCTTGGTGCCTTAAATCATGAATCGGAGTGAGATTGTTAATAAATAATAAATCCATTATGACATACCCTATAAAAATAGTCCGTAGAGATCCATAAAAAAAGTTGTACGGGGATTTGGCCAACGGATATCAATAGAGATCTGATCTATTGATATCCGTAGGCCAAATCTTCGTTCAATCTCTACGGATGTCCTTTGGCCAAATCCCCGTACAGCCCACTGACCTATACGGATGTCTGTAGGCCTATTTCCCGTACCTCTAAGGATTTCCGTTGGTCAAAATCCACGCACAACCTCTCGAGTGATCGTAGGCCAAATTCCCCGTACAACCTCTACGGATGCCCGTTGGCCAAATTCCCGTACAACCCCTACTGATGTCCGTAGACCAAATATCCGTACAACCTTTACGGATGACCGTTCTCCAAATCCCCCCGTACAGCCTACTGACCTCTACGGATGTATTTGATCCGATTCCCCGTACAACCTCTGCTGATGTCAGTTGATTAAATCCCCGTACATCCTCTACGGATGCCAGTTGTCCAAATCCCTGTACAACTTACTGAACTCTACGGATATATGTTTTCGATTTTCCCAACAGCCCAATAGTCTCAATGGATCACTCTATGGATAAATGCAAGCCATTGCCCCACACAGTCTATCGATATCTATAGATCATTGCCCTATAGATATATGCTGACCGATAGAATGTGCAACCTACATATATCTAACTTACTCGTTTCGACCAGTAAAATAGTTTATCTTTGAGGAGAGTAATAAATATTTGTCTGAAAATAAAACAAATACATCATGAATAAACTATTATTTATTCTGAAAATTAATTTTATTCATTTAATTTTTTTAATCAAATACAATAGGACCTCGATTACAATGGATATATTAATTTATCAACTTGTTAAATTTTACAATAAAAAGTATTTAGTAACCTAGCCTATCTGGAGGCTTACTGATGCGTCCACTTCTTGTGACATAATAGTTACTAGCCGGAAGATGAGAAGTATTTTCCGTTATCTTCGGAAGAGTCTCTGGCTTCGAGTCTACCAAAGTCTGGTTCTTTGATTCAGGCTGGGGGCTGGTTACAACCAGTTCGGGGTCAGGGACTACTTCGACGTTGGACTTTTTCAGGTGGAACGAGTTGCGTCTCAGGACACTTCCATCTGTGGTCTGCACAACGTACGATCTTGGTCCAGCACTCTTCTGTACGGTTGCACCTATCCATTTCCTGGTATCTTGCTGCATTATGACTTTTTCACTGGTTTCAAAGTAATCCTTGATTTTTGTGTGCTGGTCACCGTATCTTTTCTGTTTTTCCCTTATTTTTTTAAAGATTAATGGAAACATCTTCCTGGATTCTGGGCTTTAGAAGGTTAGGGTGAATAGGCAAGGTTGTTCTGGTGTTTCGGCTAAACAACCTTTTGGCTGGAGGACTCAGATCTTCTCGAGGGGTATTTCTCCAATTCAGCAAGGCTAAATATTCATCTGTTCCATCTTTAGCACACTTCCGGATGAGATTTTTTGCCGTCTGAACGTATCTCTCTGCTAAACCGTTCGATCTTGCATACCTCGGACTTGATGTTATCAATTGGAAATTCCAGTCTTCTTGAAACTTCCTGAATTTAAAAGAAATATATTGAGTACCATTGTCACTTTCTAGAACTTCGGGTATTCCGTGCACCGAAAACCATTGTTTTAATTCAATAATTACTGCTTCTGAAGTAGCGGATCTCAACTTAACATAGTCGAAAAATCCGGAATAGCTATCTACTATGAGCAAATAAGTTTTCCCTCTAATGACGAACAAATCTGTAGCTATTCTTTGAAACGGATACACTGGAATTGGTTTCATCATGAGTGGTTCATGTTCCGAACTTCTTTCATGTTGCTTGCACACGGTACAATTTTGTATATACTCTTTGATATCGCTTGCAAGTCCTCTCCAAAAGACAGTTTCTCTAGCTCTATTAATGCAAGAATTTATTCCTAAATGTCCTGTGTGAATCAATTTAAGGTATTCGCTTTGAAGTTTCTTTGGAATGATCAGCTTGTCATTCTTGAATAGAAGATCTTCGTACACTGCAAGTTCATCACGAAAATTCCAGTATTTCTGCACTATTTGAGGTACATCTTCTATATCGTCTGGCCAACCTTCCATTAAGACTTGATATAAAGTGTTTAACTCTTCGTCTTCTTTCACCGCTTCTCGAAAATTTTCTTTGTTCATTCCTAAACATAGTGGAATAGAAATCGGAACTTCGATGACATCTAGAATCGGATCAAAATCTTCCGTCTTCTCACAGTCTCTACTTAAAAGATCAGCTGCGGGGATATCAGTACCTTTTTTGTAGACGATTTTCGGAGAATACTGGCTTATGTCAAAAAGTATTCTTCGTAATCTTGGAGGCGCATTTACTATAGTTTTCTTAGCGATAGCTTCAATAGGTTTATGATCAGTTTCAACCACTAGTTCTTTTCCGTAAACATATTGATGTCAAACGTGTTGAATTGGCGGAATACCAGATTCCCAGTAAAGTTTTTCAAGGTATCGGATGTGTCAAAGGTTTTGAATACGACATAGAACTAAAAGAAGACGTACAGTTAAAAATACATCCACCACGCAATATTCCGTACTCTATCCTGGAAGACGTGGAGAAAGAACTGGATCAGATGGTCAAAATTGGAGTATTGTGTCCAGTTACGGAATCAACTCCAGCAGTGAATCCGATGGTTGTAGTTAGGCAAAATGGAAAAGTTAGAGTCTGCATTGATCCGTCAGATTTGAATCGAAATATCAAAAGAAGGCATTATCCATTGAAAACTGTAGAGGATATTGCAACCAGAATAGGAAAATCCAAGTATTTTACGCTGTTAGATGCGAAACGAGGATTTTGGCAAGTGAAAGTAACGGACAGAACATCACGTTATCTAACTATGAACACACCCTGGGGACGATACCGTTTCCTCAGACTACCATTTGGGTTAGCCTCAGCACCTGAAAAAGTCTCCAAATAGAAAAAGAAGCCTTCGCAATCAAATTTGGCTGTTTTAAATTCCATCAATATGTTTACGGAATATCGTCAGATAAAATTCGAGAAAGGCTGCTTTCCGAAAAGGACCTTAACCTACAAACAGCTATTGGAATTTGCAGAGCCAGTGAGCAGGCGTCAAACAACCTAAAGACTCTTAATCTGTCCGAGGAAAGAAAAGTTTTAGCTGTTTCCAAATATACCGATAAGCAGAGAAGAAATTTCCCTTCAACGTCTGCAACAAAGAAACCAGAAAGATCCTGCAACCGATGTGGACTACGTCACGCAGCAAGCCGATGTCCAGCCTACAAGCAAAGATGTAGAACCTGCAAAAGAATAGGTCACTACGCGAAAATGTCCCGCAGTAAGAAGACGGTTGAAGAAACTGAGGTTCGAGGAGCAAGGCCAGAAGAAAGTCTTGTATTCATGGCTGAAATGAAGCGTGATCAACACAACCAGGACTGGTATCAAGATTTAACCTTTGGTAATGGGTGTAAAATCAAATTCCAGTTGGATTCCGGAGCCCAGTGTAATGTTCTCAGCAAAAAGTACGCAAGAAATATAGATGCCAAACTTCGTGTGTCACCAATTATGAAATTGGTTTCTTTTGGAAGAAATACTATTCCAGTTTTAGGTGAAGTTGAAGTGAAATGCAATTGTGCAAACCAAGAAAATGTACTAAAATTCTTAGTTGTGAAAGAAGATTTAACTCCAATATTAGGAAGAAGTTCCTGTGAAAAGCTGAATCTTGTCAAACGTGTTGAATTGGCGGAATACCAGATTCCCAGTAAAGTTTTTCAAGGTATCGGATGTGTCAAAGGTTTTGAATACGACATAGAACTAAAAGTAGACGCACAGTTAAAAATACATCCACCACGCAATATTCCGTATACAATTTTATCGCGTAGAATGCCATCTGTTAAGCTACCGAATTCACAATCTTTTATTTTCGTTCGGGCGGACGTCAAGAATTCATCAAATGTTTCCAACTCTTTCTGCTTCATTCCGAAGAACTGGTACAGCTGTGGAAATAAAAAAGTACCCACTTGAGGTTATTTCATCCGTTAGTCATCCTATTGAATCGGACCTTTTTGAGATTGTGTACAATTTACATTCTGAGTTAATTGCACGATACAAAATTTGCGTAAGGGGCCGTCTTCATATTAAAAATATTACGATCTTTGAAATTTCCAATGGCAACACCCAATTTTAATAACTTAGAAATGTTAAGCACTCTTGAAAACCCTTGAATCTAAGTTTTTGTTACATCTGGATGAATATTTGACGAGTTATTCAATCGAATCACTTGTGGACCTTTTGGGGACCATCTCTAAAATGACAAGCAAGCATGCATGCAAAGCCGTCTTTATTTATCAACTACTCACGTAATCTTATACACAGTCCCCTAAAGGGTAATTAAAAGGTATTTTGTGATTTACTCAGCAAATTATGAATAAAAATTTTTTTAAATTGGGATTTCGCTTAATCTTCTTCTCCTAAATTTATTTCTTTAAAAATATTAAGGGGTTTCTATTCATATTTTTTAAAAAATTAATATAATAATTATTTAAAAATATAAAAATTGTTTTAAATACCCCAATATTGAATGCATTTTGTTTGGGTTATTATAATTTTTTTTTCAGTAAAAAAATCGTTTCATTATCTTAATTATTTATAGATCGGGATAGTTTTTTATGTGCAACTCATTTAACATTATGGGACCTAAGCTTTGCACGTCTCTAACTCCTCTAATAATGCTTAAAAACTAACAAAATTTGGCATTTCGTATTAACATAGGTCAGAGATTTGAAATATGGATTCAAAAAGGGGTGTTGCCATTGGAAATTTCAAAGATCGCAATATTTTTAATATGAAGATGGCCCCTTATGCAAATTTTGTGTCATGCAATTAACTCAGAATGTTAATTGTTCACAATGTCAAAAAGGTCCGATTCATCAGGATGAATAACGGAGGAAATAACCTCAAGTGGGTACTTTTTTTTTCCACAGCTGTACCGTATATAAGACTGATTCATTTTAGGGACAAAGTGCTCTTCGAACTTCTGAAATATACTGGCCAAATTCTTTTCTTCTTCTTCGGTCCACGTGAATGTGTTGTAAATAAGGATTGATTCTTCTCCTATGACAGCCATCAGCGTTGCGACTTGAATCTCGTTGGATTTCTTGTCCAACTGGGTTGCTACTTTGTAGAACTCGAACTGTTGCTTCCACAGTTTCCAAGTCAGCGGCATGTTCTCGTTACTAACAGATAACGACTTTGGTGGGCGGATGCCTACGGGTGTCTGCGACACAGTTACTTCTGTGGTAGCCCTGGCAAGATATTTTAAAGGTTAAATTAAATTTAAGATTTAGTTAAATTTCTACGAAGTACTTTTGAATACCAACTGATTGACACCATGTGACGAGTCTATAAGGATGGCTCTTAATAAGTACAGTACACGTCATGTAGAGAAGGATGATTGACTCATGCCAATATGCGGCATGAGTATTTATTAAACATCACAAGGTTATGGTTACATATAAAGGTTCAGTTAACACGGATTATTATGATGGTTGATAACATTAAGTTATACTTGAACTACTTAACGTTACATCCGATCTAATTGGGGCCAGAAGTAGGTCGGATAATCAAAAATGCTCACTATAAAACTTATGGTACAGAGGAGCGCCGGAAGTCCTTGAACCCCAAATCCGTTTCTGTCCGAATTATGCGCTAATTTTGTCGTTGCAAACATTAATTTCAGTGTTAAATTATCTCTGAAATTGAGATTTCCTGAAAGACGAAAAGACCTCTATTACATAATTTGTAATTTCTGATAAGCGCTTAGTTATTCTTTTTTATTATGTATCACAAATCTTACGAATTTGGAGGATTCCTTGGAGTTTCCTGACAACTTAGGATTGCCAGAAAATTCCTATTACTTTTTAAGTTGCAAAGCTTTACTATCTTAAAATTACTGCAAGTTCCAGATTTCATAAATAAAAGAATTTATTGATGATATAATAGTTGAAGTTTGCTGATTTCTATTTTCTTTTGTAAACAACTGATAGTGATCTACCTGGAGAATTTTTTGTATGAACTGCTCAGTTAAAAAAGAGTTCCAGATAAAGAGGGTCGAATATTGAGGTTATACTGTATATTTGCATTATTTTTTCCTGAAAAGAGTTATTTTTTTCCGAAATGTAGGTATTCACCTTACTCTTATGCTTATCTCAATAGATCACTAGTCCTATATCTATCAAACAATTAAATGTGCAGCTGACAGAAATCTGTCGATAACTTACCTACTCTATTTATAGTGCTGTCCAGTTACACATGTAACTTCTGATCTTGAGGATATGCCCGAAAACCAAAGATCACCTCATATCATATTCAAGAAATATGCATGTGATTCGAGTTCAATATATACCTGTATATACAGGGTGGTTATAAAATAACGCTCGCTATTCGGAGTGGTCTGTAGCTTAAATGAATAGTCTTAATGCATCAAAAAATGGGACACTTACTAATCAAGAAATGTGAAAAGGAATGAAAAATCATAATAAAGATAGAACCCTAAAAAATAATTATAAAAAAGAATAATCATAAAAAAATTGTCTCTTGACCAGAGTTCTAAATTTTGTGGCGTAGCCAATTATAGCTAATTACGGCCAACACATCCAATTACGCCTCGTAATTTAGAACCCTGGTCAAGAGACGAGTTCGTTTTTTTATGATTCCATTCTCTTCCCCTCTTCTTGATTAGTTAGTGTCTCAAAGTTTTTTGCATTCGGATTATTCATTAAAGCTACAGATCACTCCGAATAGCGAGCGTTATTTTATAAACACCCAGTTTAATATTGGAAATAATATCGGATCAAACTTGATTTGAAACGGTTCAAAGAACAACTATATGATTAACCAACTTTGGCTTATAGTTATCAACTCTTTTGAAATTTGGACATGATAAAAGTTATGTAATTTAAGTTGTATGCAAAAACACATGCCGTATTTGGTACTGTATATAAATAAATAAACTTTATGGTAATAAAATTCTAGCAAGGATTGAAGTGAAATCTTCCTGTTGTTGTGGCTAATCCTCCTTGATCTGGCGAAGTCAGACCAAGTCCTAAAGATCTGTGATCCGAAGAAAGTCTATGACGAGCATAAATAAAAATGACGAGCAGAAGAAAAGATAGTCCGACGCAGTCTGAAATATGCTCGGGGGAGGCCTGGTGAACTTGGCATTTAAATTAGGTTGCAAAGGTTTACTTGCCCTCTGAGCAGGAGAGACATTAAGGGGTCACAGGAGTCTTAAAAATGTGCAAAGAAGATACTACAAAGCCTAGTCTGATCTTTCATGTCATTTTTGAACTACTCAATGTATAAGTATAATTTTTTTATATGTAATTCGACAAGATTTATTTATTATAAAACAAGTTTTAAAATTTATGAAACTTTAGCAAAAACTAAAATAAATGATATTAAACATGAAGGTACTTGAACACACTGTGATTAGGCTTGCGCGGCAAATTGTGAGGTCAAAATTGAAAAAATGAATAAGAAAATGACTTTATATTGAACAAATATGTACAAACAAAGGCTTATACCTAAATTCTCAGCTCCATTTTAATTAGAAATTATTTTTTAAAAAATTTAAAATCAAAATTTTTAAATTTTTATTAATTTTTTTAGAAAAAAGTTCTTAAAATAATTTCTAATTAAAATAGAGCTGAGAATTTAGGTATAAGTCCTAGTTTGTACATATTTGTACAATATAAAGTCATTTTCTTGGTCATGTGTTCAATTTTGACCTCACAATTTGCCGCGCAAGCCTAATCACAGTGTGTTCAAGTACCTTCATGTTTAATACCATTTATTTTAGTTTTGGCTAAAGTTTCATAAATTTTAAAACTTGTTTTATAATAAATAAATCTTGTAGAATTACATATAAAAAAATTATACTCATTTATTGAGTAGTTAAAAAATTACAAGAGAGATCAAACTATGCTATGTAGTATCTTCTTTGCACATTTTTAAGACTCCTGTGACCCCTTAAGTGGCCACTTGCCAATCTGGCGAATATATACAGTCAAAGTCTGTTACAATAGCAAATTGTTTGTAACATTAATAAATGTTTGGTCATTTAAACTGTCTATATACCTTCATGTCATAACATCTTCTTTATAACTTTTTTTAATTAACACCTTGGTTATGTTACATTGCTAAAAATGTTTATTTGATGTACATAATGCCTGCTTAAATTACGACGCGCATCACCTATAGCCTCTAGTGCGATGATAATTCAAACTAACAAAACCCTCAGTTAACCGGTTTAAGGTAGCAGTACACATTGGAAATCAAGAATTTCTTCAAAAACACGAATTTTTTTTTATTCATTCAAAATATTCCTCAATTTATTAGCTTTAAAATGGTACCCACTTTCTAATGAAATTCGCAATACTTTTTTAGATAGAGCAGTTTTTGTACGAGTTGAGGCGAAAAAATTTAGTTTTGGTTTCAAAACATTTTGAAACTTGTTAGGTATTTATAAGAATCTAATTAAGTTTTATATTGTTTAACAATATTTTAACTGCTAGTTATATTATACAACTGAACAGCAACAAGGAATAACTGTGACTTTAACTGGGTAAACTTATTTTGTTTAGCTTTTAAATTTTCAAAACACATGTGCTGAATTTATTCCGCAAGTTTTTTTTGAAAGATTTTAGCTATTGTTTAATTTATTTCAACTGCAATGGGTCGTGCTAAAAGAACGGATTTTAATAAAAAACGTCAATTCCACGGAAACAGATACACGAAGAAAGAAGCATCGGCTGTTGAAGACGAAATTGCAGTGGAAGAAAAAGTTGATGCTGGCGATGAAGATATTGCTGTTGAAGTGGAAGTTTCATCAGACAAAGTGGATACTGCTTCGTTCGTGAAAGTAAATAATATTCCCAATGCCATCAAGCCAACAGATGCTACTGGATTCTGTTTCATTATGGACATAACTTGTCTAAATGCCTTGATTTCGAATCTACACTGCCCATCATGCTGCATGTCCAGCCTGTGTGTAAACAGTGACCCAACAAGAAGGATGGGCTGTTCACTAGAACTGTCTGTCACCTGTACTTCATGTGGATACACCAGTGAAGGGCAACACACATCCAAGAGGATTGATAAAGTTTTTGAAGTTAATCGCCGCCTGGTTTATGCTATGAGGCAAATTGGATGCGGTTATGAGGGTGCGTCTACTTTCCTATCCGCCATGAACTTGCCTCCGCCGCCTAATAAATCGGCCTTCAATGCCCACAACAAATCTCTTCTCCAAGTTGTTGAGCCATTAGGGGAAGAAATAATGATGGGAGCAGCTCTCAGGGTCCACAAGAAGCTCGACAGTTCAGAATGTGGCGTCTCTGTGGATGGGACTTGGCAGCGCCGAGGATATTCGTCATTGAATGGAGTCGTCACAACGCTTTCAATCGACACGGGAGAAGCACTGGACGTGGAGGTACTTTCCAAGGAATGCGTTGGTTGCCGTAAATGGGGGACCATTGAGAAAGCAGACCTTAAATACGCCTCCATAATTGCCAATCACAATTGCTCCATTAATTATACCGGTTCTTCAACAGCTATGGAAGCAGTCGGTGCCGGGAGGATCTTCCTCAGGTCTCAGAAAAAACGTGGCCTGGTATATGCCGAGTTCTATGGTGACGGTGATAGCAAGAGCTACGCAACAGTTAAAGAACTAAACCCGTACCCTGATATCGACATCATAAAGAAGGAGTGCATCGGACATTATCAGAAAAGACTCGGCACAGCCCTGCGCAAATTAAAGAAAGGAAATAAAGGCATCGGTGGTCAAGGGCAACTAACCAATCGGCTTATCAACAAAATGCAGAACTATTTCGGAATCGCCCTACGTAGCAATACTCAGTCAGTTGCAAGCATGTCGAAAGCAATATGGAGTTCATTTTACCATCTGTGTGCTCAAGACACCCATCCCTTACATACTAAATGCCCTAAAGGAGAGGATAGTTGGTGCTCCTACCAGCGTGCAAAGGCTACTAAGAAACTGTATAAACACCGCGATGGACTGCCACTCACCATCATGAAGTTAGTAAAGCCCATCTACACTCGCCTAACAGCTCCCGATATGCTGGAAAAGTGTCTGCATGGCAAAACGCAGAACTGTAACGAGAGTTTGCATGCACTAATCTGGAAGCGGTGTCCGAAGACAACTTATGCAGGACTCGACGTTATCAAATTGTCAACTTACGATGCTATTATACACTTTAATGCTGGTGCCGAGCCTCAACTAGAAGTTATGAGGAGGATGGGAATCGTACAGCTGTGGAAATAAAAAAGTACCCACTTGAGGTTATTTCCTCCGGTATTCATCCTAAAGAATCGGACCTTTTTGACATTGTGAACAATTAACATTCTGAGTTAATTGCATGACACAAAATTTGCATAAGGGGCCATCTTCATATTAAAAATGTTACTAACTTTAAAATTTCCAATAGCACCACCCCTTTTTGAATCCATATTTCAAATCTCTGACCTATGTTAATACGAAATGCCAAATTTTGTTAGTTTTTAAGCATTATTAGAGGAGTTAGAGACGTGCAAAATTTAGGTCCCATAATGTTAAATGAGTTGCACATGAAAAACTATCCCGATCTATAAATAATTAAGATAAAGAAACGAATTTTTTACTGAAAAGAAATTATAATAACCCAAACAAAATGCATTCAATATTGGGGTATTTTAAACAATTTTTATATTTTTAAATAATTATTATATTGATTTTTAAAAAAAATATGAATAGAAACACCTTAATATTTTTAAAGAAATAAATTTAATACACGAAGTTTAGGCGAAATCCCAATTTTTAAAATTTTTTATTCATAATTTGCTGAGTAAATCACAAAATACTTTTTAATTACCCTTTAGGGGACAGTGTATAAGATAACGTGTGTAATTGATAAATAAAGACGGCTTTGCATGCATGCTTGCTTGTCATTTTAGAGATGGTCCCCAAAAGGTCCACAAGTGATTCGATTGAATAACTCGTCAAATATTCATCCAAATGTAACAAAAACTTAGATTTAAGGGTTTTCAAGAGTGCTTAACATTTCTAAGTTATTAAAATTGGGTGTTGCTATTGGAAATTTCAAAGATCGTAATATTTTTAATATGAAGACGGCCCCTTATGCAAATTTTGTATCGTGCAATTAACTCAGAATGTTATTTGTACACAATCTCAAAAAGGTCCGATTCTATAGGGTGACTAACGGATGAAATAACCTCAAGTGGGTACTTTTTTATTTCCACAGCTGTACCTGGACACTTTATGGTAGAAGGAGTACAAAAAACAGACTATCAACGTATTGAAGGTAGTGCGCGAAAATCAACACCTGCAGCCAAAACTCGACGAAAGTACCTTAGGGGACAGAAAAAAACTCAAGAGGACAAAAATACCAAAGCTGAAGGTCCTACCTATGAACCTGGCAATGGGTTTGATGCCTAATAAAAACGTAGACTCTTTTGTTGCCGGTAAGTTACTTTTTGTTGTCAAAAATGTCATTTCAAACTTTGAACAGGATTTGTGAAGAACTGATTTTTTCCCATGTGAGACTTAACGTTGCCGGTGATAGCTGTAGTTTAAATTAACCGATTTCAAATATTTTGGTTTTAAATTAAAGAGTATAATACAGGGACAAAACTGAACTAGAATTTTGTGTTTGGGTAAGATATTAAATTTGTAGTTGAACTGTAAACTTGATTTTCATGTACAATTTTTTAAATTTGAGTTAACTTTCAAAACATATTCTACAACTTTTAAAGTATATAAGTTACAAATATAATTCTAGTATGTTTTATATATTGCAATCTTTTCTTTAATTTAAAACCAAAATTAATGTTCTACCTAAATAAGAATTTGAGTTATCATCGGTGGCTGAAACACTATTAATTTAATTAAATATTAACTAATTAATTAAATTTTATTTAATTATAATTTTTTTTACTTCAAATATGTTAGTTTTTATGGGCTACTAATGAGTGTAAAATTTTATTGGGTTAGCTTGATAATTAAAAAAAAAAAGTTCCAATGTATACTGCCCCCTTAAATGTTTATTCAAACGGTTCTTCATAGTTTTAACCGGTTCAGCTTAGGAACTGTTTTTACCATTTCACTAAAGCCAAAAACCAGTTAAAATGTTTCCTGTTTTCTATCCTGTGTTTTTGCACATTCGTGGTTTTGTCATTTTACCGACGATATGATTATTTAGATAAATTTAATTGAAAAACAAAACTTTTCAAGCTAGTTTAAAAATAGTTTGGTGACTTTTGTTGAAGACAGGGTTGTCCAGCTTAGGAACTGTTTTTACCATTTCACTAAAGCTAAAAACCAGTTTAAATGTTTCCGGTTCTCTATTGTGTGTATTTTCACATTCGTGGTTTTGTCATTTTACCGACGATATGATTATTAAGATAAATTTAATTGAAAAACAAAACTTTTCAAGCTAGTTTAAAAATAGTATGGTGACTTTTGTTGAAGACAGGGTTGTCCAGAAATAAGTTTCCCAACACAAAAGCCTGTGGAGGATGCTGTATTGGACAGAAAGTGATAAAATTTGTGATAGAGACATTTCAGTTCATGCGCTCTCGATTTATTACAAAATAAAAATTCTAAAATTTGCCGCTAGGTGGCGCTGCAAATCAAAAATGCATTCTACAGTTGTTCTACATGAGATACGTGGTTCTACTTAATTTTTTAAATTCTTATATCTTTGTGTTCCACAGTGGATCGCAGAAAGACAGCAAAAAAGCCGAACAATTAAGGCTTTCACATCTGCCAAGGTTTCTGGAGTTCCGGTAAACCTTGGCACCTTTTAAGAATTCTCACAATTAAAAATCAAATTTGATGAAATGAGGTGAGTAAAGAGGCTAGCCAGCAATGAAGAAGACCTTAGTAATTTGCATATTGCAACAACGTGACTTTCAGAAATATTGTTTCTGCGCAACAAATTGAATAGATATACAAATGTAAAAGACGGGTAGTGTTTAACCAGCAGTTGATTCCAACTCGTGCGTTGCAAAATGCCTACCTAAAAAAAAAGCTCTGTTAGATAAACTTTTCTACAAGAACGACTGTTTCTGTAGAACAACTGCAGAATGCTTTTTTGATATGCAGCGTCACATAGAGGCAAATTTTGAACTATTTTTTTTTAATAAATCGAGAGCGCATGACCTGAAATGTCTGTATCTCAAATTCATCACTTTCTGACCAATGCAGCATCCTGCACATGCCTCTGAGTTGGGAAACTTATTTCTGGACAGCCCTGTATCTTGCCAAATCACTTTAATAGTTCAACAGATGATGTTATTATTTAAAAAAAAACTATTTACATTTTGAACTACAAAGAGATTTGATAAATTCTAAACAGGAATTGTCAAATCATCGCTACAAGAAACCTAACAGATCTCACTGGATACACCCGCACAACGACAGTCTGACCAGAACTGGTCCACTTCAAAGTCGGGCTGTCTTCGGTCCCGGATACACCGATCAGTGGATGTTATTCACGGCCACAACTCAAAACCGGGGATTTCGTACCAGTTCCTCGGTCCCTTTCCTCACCAGCAAAGTGCTTACTAACGAAGATGACGGCTTCCACTTCCGCTATGCTTTCAACAATAGTACTACATCCAGCACTTTGGCTCTCAAAGTCAGTTCAAAGGTAAGATTATTAGATACCTTTTTTTAAATTTATACCTGCTTGAATAGTTAGATCTAGTAGCACTAGCACATAGACTTTAGTTAGAACAGTTTCAATATATGAACGTTCTCAAAACTTTTAAAATGAAAATATGATTAAAGAGGTCGGTGTTGGGGTCTGTCCGGGGAAAAGGGGGTGACAATGGGGGTCTTTTGCCCAATCTTGTGTGTTTTGAGGGTATTATGAGTAAGGTACAGCTGTGGAAATAAAATAGTACCCACTAGTAATTATTTTGGCCATTAGTCATCCTATAGAATCGGACCTTTTGATGTTTTGAACAATTAACATTCTCAGTTAATTGGATGACACAAGATTTGCATAAGGGGCACTCTTCATATTAAAAATGTTACTAACTTTAAAATTTCCAATAGCAACACCCCTTTTTAAATCCATATTTCAAATCTATGACCTATGTTTATACGAAATGCCCAAATTTTGTTAGTTTTTAAGCATTATTAGAGGAGTTAGAGACGTGCAAAGTTTAGGTCCCATAATGTTAAGTGAGTGGCACATAAAAAAAACTATCCCGATCTATAAATAATTACGATAATGAAACGAATTTTTTACTGAAAAAAAATTATAATAACCCAAACAAAATGCATTTAATATTGAGGTATTTAAAAAATTTTAATATTTTTAAATAATTATTGTATTAATTTTTATAAAAAAATATTAATAGAAACCCCTTAATATTTCTAAAGAAATAAATTTAAGACAGGAAGTTTAAGCGAAATCCCAATTTTTAAAAAATTTTATTTATAATGTGCTGAGTAAATCACAAAATATTTTTTAATTACCCTTTTGGGGACTGCGTACAAGATTACGTGTGTAGTTGATAAATAAAGACTGCCTTGCATGCAAGCTTGCCTGTCATTTTAGAGACGGTCCCCAAAAAGTCAACGAGTGATTCGATTGAATAACTCGTCAAATATTCATTCAAATGTAACAAAAACTTAGATTTAAGGGTTTTCAAGAGTGCTTAGCATTTCTAAGTTATTAAAATTGGGTGTTGCTGCTGGAAATTTCAAAGTTCGTAACATTTTTAATATGAAGACGGCCCCTTATGCAAATTTTGTGTCATGCAATTAACTCAGAATGTTAATTGTTCACAATCTCAAAAAGCTCCGATTCTATTGGGTGACTAACGGATGAAATAACCTCAAGTGGGTACTTTTTTATTTCCACATCTGTACCTGTGCTTAACTAAACCAACACCAATGTACACCAATCATCATTAACCCTTTAGCCTCGAAACCGGCCCAGGACGGCTCTATCAGTAGGGTGGTCCGAAAAAAACTTTTTATTTTATTTCGGATCGCTATAGTGCGGAAAAGTTGCCATTGGTAAAGACATGAAAAATGAACTAATTATTATTTTATTATTAATTTATCTTCCGTTCGCGCAATGCCATCAAAGTTGGAAAAAATTGTCAAAACACTAATTTTTTAAATATTTTTTAAAGCACGATAGATGTTTTTAGTTGCGTTCCTATTCATGAATTAACTACTAAAAGTACTTGAAATCAAAATACATGTACTTATCATACTTAAGGTGTTAGATATTTCGGCCACGCAACGTGGTACAAAAGAATACATTTCCTAGTTTTTGCATAATTGACAGATCTGACACAAATGTATAATTAGTGCATATATATATATATATATATATATATATATATATATATATATATATATATATATATATATATATATATATATATATATATATATATATATATATATATATATATATATATATATATAATATATATATATATATATATATATATATATATATATTGATTTTATGTACTTGTGGTCGTTAATTCATGATATAGGAAAGCAACTAAAAACGTCCATCGTGTTTAAAAAAATATAAAAATTTCGTTTTTTGGCAATTTTTTCCAACTTTGATGGCATTGCGCGAACGGAAGATAAAGTAATAAAAAAATAATAATTGGTGCATTTTTCATGTCTTTACCAATGGCAACTTTTTCGCACTATAGCTATCCAAAATAAAATAAAAAAGTTTTTTTCGGCAAACCCTATCTATCAGTAAATATCGGGACGGCCGTTTTCGGACGTTTCGTTTCACAAATTAAAATTCGTTTCACGTTTCACAAATTATTTCGTTAAAAATTAAGCGTGCTGTGGGAAAAAAAAGTATCCACTAGCGATCATTTCGGTCGTTAGTCATCCTATATAATCGGACCTTTTTTACTTCATAAACAAATAATATTCTAATTTAAGGGGTCGTAGGAGTCTTAAAAATGTGCAAAGAAGGAACTACAAGGCATAGTTTGATCTTTTATGTAATTTTTTAACTACTCAATATATAAGTATAATTTTTTTATATGTAATTCTATAAGATTTATTTAATAAAAAACAAATTTTTAAATTTATGAAACTTTAGCCAAAACTAAAATAAATGATATTAAACATAAAGCTATTTGAACACATTGTGATTAGGCTTAAGCGGCAAATTGTGAGGTCAAAATTGAAAACATGACCAAGAAAATGACTTTATGTGGTACAAATATGTACAAACAAAGACTTATAAATAAATTTTCAGCTCAATTTTAATTAGAAATTATTTTTTAAAAAAAATTTAATCAAAATTTTAAAAATTGTATAACTTTTTTTAGAAAAAAGTTCTTAAAATAATTTCTGATCAAAATTGAGCTGAGAATTTAGGTATAAGTCTTTGCTTGTACATATTTGTACAATGTAAAGTCATTTTCTTGGTCAAGTCTTCAATTTTGATCTCACAATTTGCCGCGCAAGCCTAATCACAATGTGTTCAAATAGCTTTATGTTTGCTATCAGTTATTTTAGTTTTGGCTAAAGTTTCATAAGTTTTAAAATTTGTTTCATATTAATTAAATCTTGTAGAATTACATATAAAAAAATTATACTTGTATGTTGAGTAGTTAAAAAATTACATGAAAGATCAAACTATGCTTTCCCAGACAAAAAATTCCTCAAAATTGCTTAAAAAAAATTTCGATCTTGCAGTCATCTTTAAGAAGTCTGCAGTTTTTTTTAATCAACCAAAAAGTGAAGTATATCGAATAGGGATTATGTAGTTTTTCTGTAGCAATTGTGCAGCAAATTTAAAGTCATTTCTAATGCTTAAAAAAACTGCAGTTATTTTGAAGCAGCAGAAAAGTGAAGCTGGACTACGGATATATCTGCGGTTTTTTATGCAGCAATTCTACAGCCATTCTGAAGTCTTTTAGGCACTTTAAGAAAACTGCATACATTTTGAAGCAATAGACATGTGAAGTCTGGTCACGGTTGTATCTACAAAATTTCTGTAGAAATTTTTTGCAACCATTCTGAAGTCATTTCGGCACTTCTCAACTGCAAAATTCTGCAGAATTGCTTCATAAAAAACTTCAAAAAAACTTCACAAATTATGAAGGGATTTGAAACACTTAGTCTGCAGAATTGCTTCAAGGAAACTGCAGCTATTTTGAAGCAATATAAATGTAAAAACTGACCACAGATGTATCTGCAGTTTTTGTGCAGCAATTGTACAACCATTCTGATGTCATTTCGGCACTTTAAAAAAAACTGCAGTTATTTTGAAGCAACAGACGTGCGAGAATATTTTCTAACTAAAATATTGTATGCTCATATATTTACAGAACCAACTTCTTAACAAGTTTCGATAGCACAGTCGTTAGAGGACTCGAAAGCTGCACAATTCCAGTCAGAACAAATCCCGCGCTCCTACTTCCCAAAATGGTCAGAAAAAAAAACCCCACTCGTTCGATAATTTCTTTCTTTATTATTTTTACTTTAATAGCATTACGCTAGATGGCACCACGTTTTCTTAAAAAAAGTTAAAATATTCTGCAAAACTGCTTTACGAAAACTTAAAAAAACTGCAGTTTTATTGAAGCAATTCTGCAGACTAAGTGTTTCATATCCCTTCAGAATTTGTGAAGTTTTTGTGAATTTTTTTAAAGGTTTTTTGTGAAGCAATTCTGTAGAATTTTTTGGCTGGGTTGTAGTTTCTTCTTTGGACATTTTTAAGACTCCTATGACCCCTTAATTGCATGACACAAAATTTGTATAAGGGGCCGTATTGTTATTAAAAATGCTACCAACTTCAAAATTTCCAATTGCAACACCCCTTTTTGAGTCCATATTTCGAATTTATGATATATTTTAACACGAAATACCAAGTTTGGTTAGTTTTTAAGCATTATTAGAGGAGTTGGAGACACGCAAAGTTTAAGGGCCGTAGTGTTAAATGAGTTGCACACAAAAAACTATCCCAATCTATAAATAATTAAGGTAATGAAGCGATTTTTTTACTGAATAGTAATTATAATAATCCAAACAAAATGCATACACTATTGGGGTATTTAAAACAATTTTTATATTTTGAAATAATAATTATTATAATTTTTAAAAAAATATGAATAGAAACTCCTTAATATTTTTACAGAAATATATTTAAGATAGGAAGTTTAAGCGAAATCCCAATTTTTAATTTTTTAGCTTCCACACTACGTTTATAACGTTAAAAGTAGAAGGTTTTAAAATCGTTCAGTCCGTCTGTCTGGCTGTCACTCACTTTCACAGAACGAACCGAAAGTCTTGGAAACAATTGGGATTCGTCATTTTGAAGCAAAAAATCAGTTTATGCTACATTCAAAATTTCATTAAAAAGTTTATATTAGAAGTTTAATTAAAATTTACATAACTAAAAATTTAATCTACATTAATTTAACACGCAAATTCAATTTTAGCTTCCACACTACGTTTATAACGTAAAAAGTGGAATTTTTTAAAATCGTTCAGTCCGTCAGTCCGTCCGTCTGTCTGTCACCCACTTTCACAGAACGAACCGTAAGTCTCACAAGCAAGTGGGATACGTCAATTTGAAGCAAAAAAAAAATCATTTTAGGCTACATTCCAAATTTCAATAAGGGGGTATTTGACACTTTTAACTTATTTTAATATTGCATCAATATAAGTTTTTTTCCGTAAATGTATACTAAATATACTTACACTTTTAGATGGTCAAAGATTTTAAATTAATATTATTTATTTTTTAAAAAAATAAAATGTGTCAAAAAGTGATGTTTCTTATTTTTGTTACAAGTCAAAATATTATTTATTGACAAACAAAAATTTAGCATTTTTATAAGCAAGAAAATGTATTTAACAAACTGTCTTTACCGATTTTTGTTATTTGCCATATATATTTTTTTTTAATTTGAATTTTGTTTTAATAATTTCACAGGTTCACTTTTTATATAAAAATTAATAAATAAAAAAAATAAATTATTTACAACTAATCCCTAAAGACAAATTAAGGATATATGTTTGAAAAATATGAGTGGAAATTTTTAACACTCTATGGGCAGTAGATTTTGAGTTATATCAATTTAAAGTCAAAAAATCATCGAAAATAGGATCAAGGAGAAAAACAGCTTTGAAGTTAGTCCCTTTCCTTACTGAAGCGCTCCAAACCGACGACACAAAAAGCTACATATCTCACGTTCTACTGCAGATATAAATGAAATTTTTGTTTAAAATTATTCCAAAATATTTGTGTTATTTTTTAAGATAATAATATTTATTTATTTTTTTTTGGAGATTTTGCGTCCTATACCCCCTTAAAAATTTAAATTAGGAGTATATTTAAAAATTAAATAACTAAAAATTTAATCTACATTGAAGTAACATGGAAGTAACAAACTAATTCTATATTTATTCAATATTTTCGCTGTTGATATTTCGTCAAACGTACGAGAAACTTTATTTGAAATAAAATTAAAACCTTTGAAAGAATATTTATTTATGAGATATAATTCTGTTTGGATTGTTGTAATATCTCAATAGAGTTCTTTTGATGGTTCATTATATATGTATGAAGAAAGATGTATACAGAATTCTAATTTGGTATAAAAATATGCAAAGTTTTGCTTTCATCTTGGAAGCATCATTTTTACTAATTATATATGTTTAGAACTGTAAATTAAATTCGCTCGACAAAAAGATATTTATTAAAAATTTTTGCATCATTATTCCACGAATTCCAAACAAATTTCGCAAACGATAATGAGTAATTTTTTAATTTGACAAAGAATATTAATGAAAGTAGTTAATTCTGGCTTTTAAAATTATAAAAGTTTGAATTAGAACTAGCTTAAGGACTGCTTGGCGAATTTCTTTCTGAGGTGTTGTGTGTTTCCTGTTGAGCGTAAATGTTGTGTGGAAGCGGTGTAAGTGACAGATTCTGTAACAAACCAACTGGTTTTAATCCGTAATTTGCTGAGTAAATCACAAAATACTTCTTAATTGCACTTTAGGGGACTGTGTATAAGATTGTGTATGAGCTTGATAAACAAATACGGCATTGGAAAGGAAGATAAACATCATTAAGGGGTCATAGGAGTCTTAAAAATGACTTTATATGGTAAAGAAAAGGAAGGACAAGGAAATGACTTTATATGGTATCATTTTTTAAATTTTGGCCTCAAAATTTGCCGCGCAAGCCTAATCCCAATGTGCTCAAATAGCCTTATGTTCAATATTATTTATTTTAGTTTTGGCTAAAGTTTCATACATTTAAAAATTTGTGCTATATTAAATAAATCTGATAGAATTACATATAAAAAATTACACTTATATATTGAGTAGTTAAAAATAACATGAAAGATCAAATTATGCTTTGTAGTACCTTCTTTGCACATTTTTAAGACTCCTATGACCCCAACCAATAACCTTTGTACATATTTGTAAAATATAAAGTCATTTTCTTGGTCATTTCTACAATTTTGACCTCAAAATGTTGCTTGCAAAACTAATCCAAATGTTCTCAAATTGTATTATGTTTGACATCATTTATTTTAGTTTCGGCTAAAGTTTCCTAAATTTTTAAATTTGTTTTATAATAAATAAATCTTACAGAATTACATTTATGCAAGTTGGTTTGTTACAGAATCTGTCATTTACACCGCTTCCACACAACATTTTACGCTCAACAGTAAACACACTAACACCTCAAAAAGAAATTCGCCAAACAGGGCCTTTGGCTAGTTCTAATTCAAACTTTTATAAGCAAAAACTAATAACTTTCTTTAATCTTATATTGCAGATTTGATAATTAATCTTTATCGTTTGGTAATTTTGATATAGTTATGATAATAGATAGGAATAATAATAGTTATTAATAACATTATCGAATCTTTAGTTATTTGGGCGTTTTGGGGCGCTTCAGTAACGAAAGGGTTAATGGCTTTTTCCGATCGGCTAACTTATAATCTCTCACTAATTTTTGAATTAAATTGTTTCAATGATTAACTTTTCGACTAATAAATCATCATTAAATTAGCATAATTCATATTTTTTGGGTTGTTTTTAGTAGTATAAGAAAGAAGGACTTTGATCCAAAAGCAGTTGAAACGATGGTTTTAAGCAGGCAGAGTATAGGAGAAAAGGACTCAGCACCAATAGCTGGAAAATATCGAGTGTACAGAAAAGGACTCTGCGCCTTATTCGAATAGGAGGCAGCAGGCAGAAAAGGACTCTGCGCGGGAAAATATTGCTGTTTGGAAGCACCTGAATGGTAGAGTAAAAAATCTCTGCAAACGGAGGCACGTTGGGTGATCACGCATTTAAAGTATAGTCGTTCCCCAAACAAGAAGACTATGATGCTCTCCTGTTGTCACATTATGGGGAAGCACCTGAATTCGTAAGGTGTTGGGACCGAAAAAGCAGGCGGGTGATCACGGAGGTAAAGTATAGCACACTCCCAAACAAGAAATAGTGGTTCGATTCCTTAACAGTTTTAAAATTGTAAGTATAGGGAAGGCGAGACATCTGAATTCGTAGTTCACATTCGAATAAGGAGGCAGACACTTGAACAAGAAATAGCGCCACGATTCCTTACCAAAAGAACTGCAAGCACCATGCTCGGTTAGTTTAAGACACCCGACTCGGTTCTTTTCGAGGAACATGTAAACCTTGTAGTTGATCTGAAAGCGTTATTCCCTAGTGCATAGAGATTTACTTCACCCTTCTCGCGTATAAAGACATATTGAGGAAAAAAGGGACTCTGGGCCACATTCGAATAAGAGGCAGCAGGCAGAAAAGGACTCTGGACCACTAGCAGGAAAATATCGATGCTTTAACATTGTAGGGAAATTTTTTACAATAGCTCCGTTCGACAACACTTGAAACTTTGGTTGAGAGACGCAGTTGCTTCGGTCATGCATTTCCACATATTTGTGAATAATTTACTGCAGACAGCAGTTACTGAATATTGTTCGGTGGAGCAGTCTCGGTCCAGGAACAGATAACCGTATTGTGGTTCACTCGACGACATAATGGCTGATGTCTGAGGGTGGCACGAGCTTTTATAAGCAATATTTGACGCTCCCATACTGTCCGGGATTGGCTAATAACTTGAAATTTTCTCGTGCAAATTGATGGAGCGTTCTCTCATTGGTGCACGGATCGCGTGTTTGTAGTTGCGTCACTGGTAATCCCCTACATTTATGCACTAAAAAAATATAGGCAATAAAGACCGCAACTCGTTGCTTGACGATGCTGCAACCGATATAAATTATATTCGAAACTATTTGAACTGTTTAAAATAAATTTTCGGACTACGGCACTTGGCCGAGTTCTGTAAAAGCAGAAAAAGCTTGCTCGATTTCGAACGTCAAAAAACAAGGCTTGCCAATGTTTTCCTGGTTTGTGGGAGGGGTGTGTGTTTATGATAAAACTGTTACGGCGTCCTCGATTGCGTGGTAGTTGGTTCTTAGCAAGTACTCCTCCAAAACCAATTTTCATTTTCCTATCTGCTAGCGCTATACGGGTAAGAGTGTAGGTGTCCGTCATTAATAGTCTGTGAATACGCTTCGCGACTTGTTAATTTCAAGGGTTGCCTGGTGTTCCATGTAACATAATAGGGTAATTGTATCGGAAAGAGCATCATCAAACTTCAAATGTATTGATAGATTCCCAGTACGTGTGATATTGGTATGACCTTCATCGCTTGAATAGTCTTGCGTTAGATTGAAGACGTAAAAGCACAACCCCTTTTTATACTCATCATGCGAAATATTAGTGTCCATTTGACCTAAGTCCTTAAACAACGAGAGATAATCACCTGCACACCAGTTTTGCGTGTACGATGGGGTGAATGCTGAGTATGGAATTTGAATTCCGTTTTCGGTTAAAGAAAGATGACAGAGTTTAAAATGCTGGAAATTAAAGAGATTTTTTGTAACATCTCCATTATAATCATCGTTTGAACATAGACCTGTGGTTCACCAAGTCATGTTAAGTAAATGAAACTAGTTATAACAATAACAAATTTATTAAACAACAAATAACAACAAACTTAACTTATAAAACTCGATGAACACATAAAATCATATTAAAAATTAACCGCGGCACAACAGAAGATACATAAATAAATGATAACAAATAACCCAAAAGGGGTGTGCGCGCCAACGAAGTCGCGCTTGGTGTATTTATACAGAACACACAGTTAAAGTTAAAGGTCCGGATAAGTAGCTACAGTGCCAGTTAGGGCGTTCGCTACAGACCTATGATTATTCTAATAGGTAACGCACCATTAACAGCATTCGAAATCGTACAACTTTTTAGTGAAGGTGAAATGGTAAAGGTCTTTAGCTCGATTCCAGTAAACGGCATTTGAACCAATTGCGATTCTAGTGCTTTTTCCGTGTGCCACAAGTATAGATCCTGCTATTTCGCATCTCCTAATGAATAACGACGCATTTTCTATAACTAATTTATAATTGTTGGCAGATGCAAGCAAAGCAAAAGCAGATTTTGCCTTCTCCAATTTTACGCGAATTGACACCCCGTTTAGTAGCAATTTTGGTTGCGTGCCTAAGTCGATATGGAGCTATCCATATAACTCAAAGGTTTTACCTTCTTTCATGGATTCGTACCTGCTTTTTAAACCGTTATTTTTGCCAGCCGCTTCTAGGTTTATATCGTCATACGCTAATGCTCTATCTTTTTCAAATAAGGCAGAACTCAATATATTTTTTTGTGCATGGTCAGGATGGAAGAGCAACGCTTGAATTATACTTTTATAAGCATAATTATTTTCTGAAGAAATCTTTCTGTCGTTTAACGATACGTGACATTCGCTGAACATCGTGTTCAGTAAATAATTGACCGGACCACACTTTTCTGCTGCTCCGAGCGCAGTTCCATCTGCTTTCACAATTTGTGCTTGAACTTTTAGAAACAAATGGGACAGATCATAATAACTCTAGCCTATCCCCGGAATAAGAAATTCGATTGTAGGGTTGTCTGAAATCGATGCCACAGGATGAATTTCAACAAATGAGAATAGATCAATGGCCATTTGAATCGGAGCCAGGTCAAACAGACTCAATTCAGATTTGGTGCAAAAACACTTCTCCATTTTAAGAAAATACGTCTTGACGGTTGCGTTTGCGAGGCTTCATTGACGTTTTCTTTGCTCGCATCTTTCTTTTATTTACTCTACCGCCTCTCAGCTTGCGAACAACGTCATCCCTTTTAGCGCTCGCTGATTCCTGAAATCTCTCTCGGGCCGCTTGTTTGAAAAAATTTTCCGTCTGATACATCTTGCAAAACATCTTGTCCTGTGGCTAATAACCTTTTTCATAGATATTGACCCGTTCTTTTTAATAGTGGTATGGCAAAGCGACGGAGGGCGCTGAAGAACCCATATCCTCTTTGAATAGGATAGTCCGAAGCGAAATAGCCTCCCCTTTGATAGTAGTCAATACACCGTTAGGTGTCTAGACGCTTTATCTTTGCAACTGTTGCCGTTTTTGAAGGTGTCTTATTTTATAGGTTTCTTTTACGGAAATTTAAGACCAAAGATGTTTTCCCGCTTATAAACTGTATATGTGTGCCGCGGCTTGTGCGAAGTTCAATTTTAATAGTATCAAAGTGCTGTTTTTTTACTTTGAAATAGAGAGGGACTGAAAAGTACTTCGCAATTTGGTCCACTTTCTCGTTTGCAATGGGCACGATTTTCAGGATAGGCCCCAAGGCATGTCCCAGCAGAGATGGTTCAATGATGTCGGTATAAACATATACTTCTGTTTTGCTTGCGCTAGCTCAATGATATAGTCCGATACATAATTTCCTTCAGAGAAGGTAGTGTCCACAAAACCCAACAAGTCCCTCAATTTCTCATCAAAAGAGATAATTGTTTCTGAAGGAACAATCATTTCAACCTTGGCATCGGGGAGTTCTCGTAGTGATACGTCTTGAATTTCTCGAAAAAAAGTCTCACTGGAGCGATACATCCCCGGGTTTATTTTTAATTGAAAAGTTTGTTTGGTTTTTTTCTCCACTGCAAATACATGGTGTATCATGATTGTTATAGATTCTTCCAGTTCATCAGTCGGTGGAGTATAATTAAATACTTCTTTGCTTTTAATTGTGTGTGGTTCAGTATTCAATGCTTGAACCAGTTTCTGGCACTGTTGTAATATTAAATGTACTCCATATTTGGGTTCAATGGTTACTGTATTCGTTTCAGAGTCAAGTGTAAACACAACATAGGCTTCTCCAAAGTTTCTTTTAATATCATTATTCAAACCGTCGAACAGATCAGCCTTGTAAAATACATATCCGGTATCTCGCAACACAATAGGTTTTAATACGGTTAATTTAACCACCTGATTTCGGAATTTTTTGGCAGGCGGGCGATTGGTGTCATACGTTTTTACTAGCCCTCCATCTCCACCATCAAGTTCAATCGCTGTTTGTCCTAAGGCCTCTAACAATTCTTTTCCATCAGTGGACGCAATGTTTAATTGAATATGTGGCGGTATTGAAAATATAAGCTTATTCTGTTCATACTTCAGGGAAACCAAAGCTTGCTGGTCATTGAAAGCTTGCACCAAATCTTTCGTGTAATGTACTTTCACCTGCATAGTAGGTAATAAGGTCGGTTCCGAGACCAATACATTTTTTTTCGTCTGTGTAGCTATCGTTAAAATTCTTTTGTATAGTAAAATAACGACCCGGGATTGAAATTTCAGAAATCGCTAATTTATACATCCCATGTAACGATATCGGTTGAGCAAGTTTTGTTCGGAAACTGCCTGAGGTATTTTGGGTGAACAAGTCCATACTTGCGTTGGACGGTAAGAAAACATTAAAGGTATCTACTGGATCCATCCTGGCCGTATCCAGCTATTAAATGAATCGTCGAACCCAACCCACTTCACTAACACCCTGCGTGATGGACCTGTTCCTACAGTTTTCATAATCTTTTTAACTGCTCAAAATTCAGGCTCTGCTATTTTTTGTAATTCTTGTGCGTAAAACCTCCCGTCGATTTCCTTTCCATGTAAATCTGAAATAATATTGGTTTGCGGGATATCGAGTAGTTATTTTAAACACCTCCTCAGTCCATCCTGCAAGATATCCTTTTCTAAAAAGCCTGCGAGCTTTCGAAATGCGACTTTAAATCGGCTCTCTCCAACTTTAAATCGGAATTTGGAGGTTTGCGTTTGATTGTACATTCTTTTATAGAGCTCGGGTTCATCCTTTTCGGTGACGCTTTTTGGCTTCATACCATGAGCACTGTGTGCTGTATTGTTGCAAGAATCTACCAAATCCTGCAGCACATTTGTGTAACGGTGAGTGTTCTTGCTTGTAAAATAACGATGCATGCGTGTTCTCAGGGTTCGATGCGCTCTTTCTAAAATAGCGACTTTCTGTACACTCTTTGTCGAATAATGATGAATGTTATGTTTTTTAAACAAACTTTTCGTCTTTGCATTGAAAAATTTTGTTCCGTCATCTGTTTGTATCATATTAGGTTTAGCTTGCCTCAACACTGTTTTTAAGACGATCACAATTGCGTCTGCTGTCATATTTTTTACCGGGACTGCTCTCAGGAAGCGTGACATTACATCTATGATCGTTAATGTATATCGAAATCCTCGGTTGTCCTTGGCATATTTCCGCATATCAACCAAGTCCATCTGCCACAGCTCATTCATGCCATACGTCTTACGCCGTTTATAATTATAACGCACGGGAAAGTGGAGTGTGTAGACATCTTGTTGCGAAAGCCATTTTTGCGCTGATGCTCTATGGACCTTAGCTTCCTTCGCTAGATTTTGAACTCCTTCGAAAGAACCAGGGCTTTTTAAATTGAAAAAATCTCATTCATTCGTACGGCTGCCACTGTATCTTCTTGCGCACAAGAGTGGAATGATAGGGCGTTGAAACTTGAGATGGTGATGAAGGTGACAGTAGAGGATCTAGATTGGATAATTCCAGTTGTTCCCGTACATATTTATTCCCTATCCACTGTAGTGGTACATTCGCTTCAAACAGTCCCTTCAGGAACGTTTTAAAGCCTCGGGGAGGAGGTTCATGATTCCTCATGTCGAGCATTAAGGGGTCTAAGGAGTCTTAAAAATGTGCAAAGAAGGCACTACAAAACATAATTTGATCTTCCATGTCATTTTTGAACTACTCAATGTATAAGTATAATTTTTTTATATGTAATTCTACAAGATTTATTTATTATAAAACAAGTTTTAAAATTTATGAAACATTAACCAAAACTGAAATAAATGATATTAAACATGAAGCTATTTGAACACAGTGTGATTAGTCTTGCGCGGCAAATTGTGAGGTCAAAATTGAAAAAATGACCAAGAAAATGGATTTATATTGTACAAATATGTACAAACAAAGACTTATACCTAAATTATCAGCTCAATTTTAATTAGAAATTATTTTAAAAATAATTTAAAATCAAAATTTTTAAAATTTTATTAATTTTTTTAGAAAAAAGTTCTTTAAATAATTTCTAATTAAAATTGAGCTGAGAATTTAGGTATAAGTCCTAGTTTGTACATATTTGTACAATATAAAGTCATTTTCTTGGTCATTTGTTCAATTTTGACCTCACAATTTGCCGCGCAAGCCTAATCACACTGTGTTCAAATAGCTTCATGTTTAATATCATTTATTTTAGTTTTGGCTAAAGTTTCATAAATTTTAAAACTTGTTTTATAATAAATAAATCATGTAGAATGACACATAAAAAAATTATACTTATACATTGAGTAGTTCAAAAATGACATGAAAGATCAAACTTTGCTTTGTAGTATCTTCTTTGCACATTTTTAAGACTCCTTAGACCCCTTAAATAACCAAACAAATCGATGGCATTGCTTCGATGTTCTGGTTTTCCGTTGAATTCCAGTTCGCTTTGTTCATTGAATTGGTATCCACTATTTTTCAGTTTCTCCAAAATAGGCACAATGTGTTTCTTTTTGGTTTTTGGAACCGAATGGCCCACAAATTTTGCTATTATCGGAACAAATACGTCTTGGTTGTCAAATTAACTCTCTAGGACCTCATCCTGCGGGGTCTTGTGGTCGAATAAGTCGCTTGGGAATTCTATTGTTTTCGCGGGGATCGGCTGCATACTCTTCTGATACTTGGGAATAAGTTGAGAGAGTAATTTACCCCTCAAATCATCCGACATTTCGTTTTGATGCAACACTTGAATGATTTTGTCTTCTAATCGAATCTCTGGTTTGTTTAGCTGATAATATTCTGACACCCAGTCTGGTGACACAAGAGCTATTTTTCTAGACATCGCCTATTAATAATTTTAAAACAGTAGGAATGATCATAGATAAAAAAAAACCTTTTTGTTGATTTAAAAAAATTTTCTTTGAAGACAGACCTATTCTTTATCGGCTAATTTGCGAATCACTCTTGTGGCAGCACCGTGACGGCATTGTGACGTACCGTTGGACTACTGCGGCACTGTGAGATTGTGACGTTGAACATCCGGGCAATTGTTAACTTGTATATAATCAAAGTGCACTGTAAATATTTTGGAACTATATTGTTTTGATTTTGTTATGTTTTAGTTTCATTAAAGTTGTTGTTGTTACGAAATGACTGTTCTTTTTGCCTGATCCCTACACGACCTTTAGCTCCCAAATCTGGTGACCCGGACGTGGGATATGACGGCTTCAGTCATTTTCGTTAATTTTAACTTTTATTTTAAATTCTAAATTCAAACTTAGTTTATTTTCTGTATCGGTTAACCACTTTACGGTTGGTAAGTAACTTCTCTTTGGTCTGCTGCTTTGTGTGCTTTCAAATACTCTCTTGTTTTTGATTATTTACTGTGAGTGTATTTTACTTTTACTTAATATTAGTGTTTTTTGTAATTATATTTCAAAATGTCAAACAGTGAAGATGTTACCGAACCTTCGGAGACTGATATTCTTAAAATTTCTGCTCGTTTGCCCACATTTTGGCCGGAATCTCCTGAAATATACTTCGCCAGTATTGAGGCAAGTTTCAAATTGAGCGGAATTGTTTCTGAGTCTACAAAGTTTCTGTCCCTTATAGCCGCTCTTGACCAACAAACTATGTTGGTCGTAGCGGATTTGATCCGTTCACCGGATCCGAAAACACCGTACACGGTTGTCAGATATAGGTTAATCAAAGAGTATACTGTCTCTGAGGTTCGGCGCATTCAAACTGTACTCAAAGACTTGTGTTTGGGAGACCTTAAACCTTCTGCCTTTTTGCGTCGAATGCGTGAGCAAGCCGGGTCAGGTTTTTCGGAAAGTGGCTTAAAATCTATTTGGCTCTCGCATATGCCCAGCTCTGTCCAGTCTATTTTAAGTACACTGGGTGACAAGGATTTGGCTGGCTTGGCTACAGTAGCCGATAAAATATTTGATGTAACCAACTTCGAAAAGAGTCAATTTTGCGACTCGATTCAAACTGGCTTGCCCACTAGCACACCAGCTTCCAAAACTGGCTTAACTGAACCCAATGTTTTGGCCTTGCAGACCCAAGTTGATAGACTTGCGGCAGAAGTTCAGTCCCTACACAGTAAAATTGACATGCTGCTAAAAAACCAACAATCTCGTGGTCGTTCTCGTGACCGTTCATTTTCACGCAATGTGGCAGAAGGCACTCCGTCAAATTAATTTGGTCTGTGTTGGTACCATAAAAATTTTGCCGATAAAGCTAAAAGGTGCATTCAACCTTGTTCTTATGCTCCAAAAAACTAGGTAGCCCTTGTTCGGAGTTGGTGACCCCGGCACAAAGTGGGAACCTTAGTCACCGATTGTTTATGTCTGATCGTAGTACTAGATTACGTTTTTTAATTGATAGTGGTTCTGATGTAAGCTTACTACCAAGGACTTTTAAAGGTAGTCGCACACCTACAATGTATACCTTAAGTGCTGCTAACGGTACATGTATAAAAACATACGGTTCAAAGTTGCTTGTTGTCGATGTTGGGCTCAGAAGGAGGTTTGCCTTTACATTTATCATAGCTGATGTTTCCAAACCTATTATTGGTGCTGATTTCTTACAAAAGTTTGGTTTATTAGTGGACGTTCGCAATAAGCGATTAATGGATCCTACAACTTCTTGTAAAAGTGTAGGTCAAATCTTACCCACTTTATCACCTAGCGTAAAAACTGTAATTAGCACCGGTGGTAGGTATCACGAACTACTTAGCGAGTTTTCTGATATTACAAAGGTCCAATCCCAGCCTCTTAAGAATAAGCACGATGCAGTCCATCATATTCAGACTGTAGGACCTCCCGTTTGCTCAAAAGCTAGGAGGTTTCATCCAGCTAAACTCAAAGCAGCTAAAGATGAGTTTGCCGTTATGCTCGAGCATGGGATCTGTAGACCTTCTTAAAGTCCTAAGGCCAGCCCTTTGCACATGGTCCCAAAAAACAACTCTGATTGGAGACCGGCGGTTGACTATAGCATTTTGAACTCTAAAACTCGTCCTGATAGGTACCCATTGCCTAATCTTCAGGATTTTACTCAAGGTTTGGCAGGCAATAAAATCTTCAGTAAAATTGACTTAGTCCGTGCTTTTAACCAAATCCCTGTCTTCGAGCCTGACATCGAGAAAACTGCTGTCATTACACCTTTTGGTCTTTTTGAGTTTGTATTTATGCCATATGGATTATGTAATGTTCCGCAGACCTTTCAAAGGTTTATAAACGAGGTCCTATTTGGCCTTGATTTTTGCTTTGCTTTTCTCGACGATGTCCTCATTGCAAGCAAGGACGAGGTTGAGCATGCTAAACATTTAAGATTAGTTTTTGAAAGATTACTTAAATATGGTCTTACAATTAATGTCAATAAGTGTACTTTTGTAGTAAGTGAAGTGTCCTTTCTTGGCCACTTGGTGGATGATTTTGGATGTAAACCTCTTCCCGATAAAACAGAGGTGATCACGAATTACTCTAAGCCTAAAACCATTAAGGATTTACAAAGATTCCTTGGTTGTGTTAATTTTTATAGGCGTTTTGTCCCTCATGCGGCTGACTTGCATGCTCCATTAAATCATCTACTTCGCGGTCGTAAGAAAAATGATAAAAGCCTAATTCAGTGGACACCACTTTTAGACGAGACTTTTGAGAAATGTAAACTTTCAGTTGTAAATGCTACACAATTAGCCCATCCTGAGCCAGATTGCGATCTTGCTTCGTTTACAGATGCAAGTGATTTTGCGGTGGCTGGGGCTTTGCATAAAGTGACGCCAAAACGTTTTGTTCCTTTATCTTTTTTTTCTAAGAAATTGAATAATGCACAAACTAGGTATTCTGTGTTTGATAAAGAACTTACTGCTATTTATTTGTCGATTGTTAACTTTAGATATATGTTAGAAGGTCGAATTTTTCATGTGGTTACTGATCACAAACCTTTGACTTACGCCTTTGCACAAAGTTCTGAGAAGTATTCTCCAAGACGTTTACGTCAATTAGAATTCATTTCACAATTCACTACTGACGTACGATATATTGAAGGGTCTCAGAATTTTGTTGCGGACGCTTTGTCAAGAAATGAATCAATTGAAATGCCCATAACATTTGATTTTTCTGATCTTGTAGAAAAGCAGCAGACCGACGATGAGTTACGTGAACTTTTAGATGACCCTTCCAAATCCAGTCTTTGCCTTAAACATGTTAATTTACCTGGTTTTACTGGTGCTGTGTGTTGTGATGTGTCTGGCAATAAAGTACGTATCTTTATACCTAAAGCACTCAGACGCAAGGTCTTTGAATCGGTTCATAATTTGGCTCATGTCGGCACTCGTGCAACCATTAAGCAGGTAACGGCAAAGTATGTTTGGCCGTCTGTAAGGAAGGAATTAACTGAGTTTTGCCGCTCATGCCTATCCTGTCAAAAGGCTAAAGTGCATAGGCATACGACCTCTCCGTTTGGTTCTATCCCTGTGCCTAATGCTAGGTTTCAACATATCCACTTGGATCTTATCGGTCCCTTGCCTTTGGCCAAAACGTTCAAATACTGCTTGACCGTAATTGACCGTTATACTCGCTGGATCGCCACATACAAATTTTATTTGTGGTTCCGAAGCCATCCATTTTTGGTTCACGGAAAAACACGAGTATACATTTTTAATCGGACGTTCGTAGCAATCGCTTTTCACTAGTTTTCCCCCTAGTTCCGTTTTCCCGCTGTAGGACGGGCCAGTACATATCGTTGATGACGGAAATTTTAATTTAAACATTGCCGGCAGAGTCTCATAAATTCGTGCTTAAACAGCTGAACTCCTAGTTCTGGCTTCAAATCATTTGTACCGTTACGGTAAAACTTTTTTATATCGTACACCGCCCTGTTTCCTTTCATACATTTATGAAAAAACACACGACACCCGATATGTTCTGACAACGAACAAGTACTCTGGGTTAAGTCTACATATTTCTCGTTCGGTATCAGCAACACTATCAATTTCACAACGCATACGATTGCGAGAATCGCTATTACTATAACAGATTTCACCTCCCTTCGATGTCTTCAGAATGTTCCATTTCTTTATATATACACCCCTCTACCAAAAAAGTCCAGCTATACCATTGCATCGTGACACAGACATGTCGCAGTCTTTTTATGATGTGACGTCACTCTAAACATTAATTCCACTTCTTCGTTTAACTTTGCCTGTAAATCGTCAAACACCACCAAATCAAACCTTTCTTCTTCAGGCGGTAATCCACATACAAATTTTATTTGTGGTTCCGAAGCCATCCATTTTTGGTACACGGAAAAACACGAGTATACATTTTTAATCGGACGTTCGTAGCAATCGCTTTTCACCAGTTTTCCCCCTAGTTCCGTTTTCCCGCTGTAGGACGGGCCAGTACATATCGTTGATGACGGAAATTTTAATTTAAGCATTGCCGGCAGAGTCTCATAAATTCGTGCTTAAACAGCTGAACTCCTAGTTCTGGCTTCAAATCATTTGTACCGTTACGGTAAAACTTTTTTATATCGTACACCGCCCTGTTTCCTTTCATACATTTATGAAAAAACACACGACACCCGATATGTTCTGACAACGAACAAGTACTCTGGGTTAAGTCTACATATTTCTCGTTCGGTATCAGCAACACTATCAATTTCACAACGCATACGATTGCGAGAATCGCTATTACTATAACAGATTTCACCTCCCTTTGATGTCTTCAGAATGTTCCATTTCTTTATATATACACCCCTCTACCAAAAAAGTCCAGCTATACCATTGCATCGTACCACAGACATGTCGCAGTCTGCTTTCGTCTCACCTGAACATATTATTTCTCGACATTGTTTGGGGCAGTGAGTGGCTCAGAGTCCTATTTTTATACACTCGATATTTTCCTGCTAGTGGTGCAGAGTCCTTTTCTCCTATACTCTGCCTGCTTATTACCATCGTTTCACCTACGTTTGGATCAAAGTCCTTCTTTCTTATACTACTGTTTTTGTTTGAAAAACTGCAAAAAAAATAAAACAGACTATTTGCAATTTTTTATAGCTAGATAGTTGAAAAACAAAATGCAGTACACGTCTGGTGACTGCATTTTGTTGAGAACACGTGAGACGAAAGATTTAATTTCCTCGTAATTTGAAATAGAATGTTTTATAAAGAGTTTTTTTTGCAAGCACAGTGGGATCGGTTGCAACAGTGTAAATCTAATACTCCATACTAATACGTTCTACATCCTCAAATTTATCACTAAATAACCTTAAATATGCTTGCGGTGAAACCGGGAACGGGCTCGCTGGGGTGACAGACCCTCGGATTTTTTTAGGGCTAATACTATATCGTAAACTTTCTTTCATAAATGTTTAGCTTTTAAAATTAAATAAGATTTTATTTTTTCTTCTCAAGTGTGTTTCGCTGAATGTTTATTCCTCTACACTATTGCATTCCTGGTTTTAAAATGCTTGAGTTTAATAACAGCTAGAGAATAAAGAATTTAATTTTATTTCTAGTTAAGGTAGGCGAATACCCAAGTTTCTAAAATTTTTGCTATTACTTTAATCTTTTCCAAATTTGGCATAGTGATTTCAAATATAATGAACAATGCTTTTTAGGCAATTTTTTTTTATTTAAATATAACTGATTTATTTTAAACGGTGTTTTTCACCAGGAAAAAGGAGTTTACGCCAACACTTCTAGTCTAAAAAGTTTTACATTAATTTACCTGAAATTTTTTACAGGTGCTATTTCAATATATATCTGTGTTACAAGCCTCTAACATCTGGTGCAAATATATAGTAGTTTTTTTTTAAATGTTCAAGTGTAAGTTAATCGAAAAAAACTTTTTTTTAGTTAAATTAATGACATTTTTCTTTATAACTTCTTTTCTTGTAATTTGTAAGTAACTCTAGAGGATCATTGCATGTATCAGTTCAAAACAAAGAATTTAACAAATAATAAATGTTTATAGGAGGAAAATTCAATGTGGTAGACTTGTTAGCGTAAACCTCTTTTTTTAGTAAAAAAACACTGTTTAAAATAAACAAATTATATTTAAATAAAAAAAATGCATAAATAGCATTTCTCATTATATTTGAAATCACTATGCCAAATAAGGAAAAGATTAAAGTAATAGTAAACATTTTTGAATTTTGGGTATATATTCGCCTACCCTTAAAAGATCGTCACAAATGTTGTTCGTGGTGGTTTTTTAAAACTTGATCCTGACTATACCTTTTGCAGTTCTAAATAATATTGAGGTCACTTTGGGGTTTGTGCTTCAAACAAAAATATAGTGTGTTAAAACTAGGAGAAATCGACAATTTTTAAAAGAAGAAGTTTGCTGACTAAATTATCCAAATTTGCCAATTAAGAGATATTGTGAACAAAAAACATGTTTTTGTCAGTTTATACGCTCTTAAAACGAACGAGCGATTTTTACTCAGTCTGAAATAATTTCACTCCTTCGGTCTGGAACATGCACTTCTCCTGGAGGAGTGGATCCTTTGTGTGTTAAACCTCCGACAGGATCACTCCAAACGAGTGATTTTAACTCTGTCTGAGTTAATATTCACTCCTTTCCAGTGTCGAAAATGCACTTCTCCAACTGGAGTGGATTTCACTCTTTTGTTTTAAGAGTGTATGGATTTATTTATTAAATAACGATTCAAACTTATATTTAGCAGATTACTAATTTTTATTAAAAAATCTAGCCATTGTTTTGTAATTATATAGTTTCTTAGTTTCAATTGAGCTGTAGTTTCCATGTAAAAATACTTCCTCATTACTTTATTTCATTAACAAATATCTGCCTCATAGTAAGAGTTTTATAAACTTCTTCACCTTAACGTTTAAACTATACCCTTCTTCATGCTACAAATACTTGAAGAAAATAACACAACACAGCTCACTTAATCACAAAATACCAATTTGACCATTAGCAAAACAACACTTTACCTGCAATTAACAAAAGTTAATTTTGAAGCCCAAATACTTCCCCGATTTTCCCCCACTTTTTTTCAGGTATTTACCTTCAGTTTCCAGCGAAACAACTTCTCCTGGAAGTGAGGAACTATTCTCACTTTTCTAAATGACGGGGAAAAACTCCTAAGAAAAGAATGTAACTTCTCAGCCGTGGCTGTGTTAAAATCGATAGGAGTTGGGCAGAGATAGGAGCAAAGACGTTTTGGAAATGTCTGGAAGACGTTACTGAGTTCTCCCCTTCAGGGACATGTCTAAATTGCGGAGGTGGCGACAGATGGCAACATCTGTCATATGTGTTTGTGTGTGTCTTGTGTTGTCCTACTTGACGATGGTTTATAAGCGAGTCTTTGCGACCAAGCACACAAGCCTGAAAATATATGTCTACCAACCAACCAACCAACGTTACTGAGTTCTGCTGTGTATCTTCGATTGTGTTTTACGAAGGATGATTTAATAAGGATTTATTTTGTGAGATTATGTCTGAAATGATTATGACTGTTATTAGTGAAGTTGACTGTTTATTATGAATATGACAGAGACTTTTGTACAACATCTTCTAAAGCCGCCCCGGTGGCTCAATCGTTAGGACTCTAGCCTTTGGAGCTGCTGGGGTCGGGTTTGAATCCCGGTCAGGCATGGATGTTTGTGACCGTTAATAAATGTTGTTATTTGTCTATGTGTTATTCCTTTCTTTAAAAATATACTATTCCTTTTCTTTAAAAATTCTGTAAAAAATTCATTCTGTGTCTGTCCCACTTGACGAAAGCTTACGAGCGGTTCTCTGAACAAGCACACAAGCTGGAATATATATGTACCATACCATACTATACCATGCCATAGCATACATCTTCTAAAGAACCATATTTCTTCTTCATATCTTTATTTCATAATTTATAAACAATTGCCAAATCAGAATAAAGATTCAATTCGATTCATAAAATTTCCTTATATTTGATAGACAAAATGTCTTGTCAATATTGATCTAAAAAACAAACAAATTTCATAATGAAAGCAAAAAAATATCTTCGAAACCGACATTTTAAATTACATTATTTTACTATTAAATTAAATGTCAAAATTATTATTTTTGGTATGTAACCAATCTTATGGAACTCCAAAAATAAAGGTATAGTTTATAAAAAAAAGTCAAAAATGACCTTCAGCATTACGAAGAATAAAAAAATCCAAAATAGAGATTTTGTGTTTTCTAGACGTTTTAGAAGGTGCTGATTCTAAAAAAGGGAGTTTGAACATTGATTGCCCTGGTGAAATCACTCTACAACTCGAACTAAATAGGCAGTGGACCTAACAAATCCCACATGAGTTCCCAATACCTGTCCCCGACATGATAATAAGGTTTTTGTGAAAATCACGCATGCACAAATGGTACGTAGCTGCAGTAGAATTTTTTCGGCATAAAGTTATCGGGACTGTATGAATGTTGTGTTAGTGCATATACATTCCGATTTGTGAGCTTGATCAGAGAGCTGTACAAAATTTACGAAGCATATTACAATGCTATACATATGATTTGCTACATATTATTTGTATGGCTTAAGGCTACATATTATTTGCATATTACAAGGTATTTAATTACTTTTAAAAGGGGCCCGGGTGGCCGACTACCCTCTAAAACGTCTAGAAAACACAAAATATCTATTTTGGATTGGATTTTATTTTGTTCTTCATAATGATGTAGGTCGTTGTTGACTTTTTTTTTATAAGCTATACTTTTACTTTTTGAGTTCCATAAGATAGGTGACATAACAAAATAATAATTGTGACATTTAATTTGTCAGTAAAAAAATGTAACTTAAATGTTGGTTTTGAAGAATTTTTTTTTGCTTTTATTAACAAATTAGTTCTTTTTAGATCAATATTGACGAAAGCATTTTGGTCCATCAAATAAAGGAAATTTAATGAATCTAACTGAATTTTTGTTCTGATTTGACAATTGTTTAAAAATTGTGAAATAAAAATATCAAGATAGCTGCCTCCGCTAACTGTCTGCGCACTGTACCGGGTTGATTCCCACCCTCTCCGTGGGTGTAATTTCTCTCTCTCTCTCTCTCTCTCTCTCTCTCTCTCTCTCTCTCTCTCTCTCTCTCTCTCTCTCTCTCTCTCTCTCTCTGACGGTACAAATTCTTTCTGAGTCTGTCTTACTTGACGAAGGTTAATAAGCGGGTCCATGATCAAGCTCACAAACCGGAATATACATGTATCAACCTATAGAGTTGGAAGGAGGACTAGAGGGGTCTATCAGTTCAAATGGTTTGAAGCAGGGTGTGGTTTTTCGAGCTACTGCGCACACAGAGGTATCCCAAGATGCACCGCTCTAGTCTGCTTCTTTTGTGCGTTACTGCGCAAATACATGGCCCACTCTTTTTTCTTTCCTTACTCAATCTATCGACCCTACCCTTCTTTTAAACATATTGATTTGTTAATTGTTATTTTGAAATTCGTGTGGGTCAACACACCCCTAGTTTAAACATCGGAGTTGATAACCCCGAAGGGTATCGACGCAGAGTGGGCAGTGGTCAAAGGTACACAGGACACAAAATTACCAATTAAAGTTTATTCAATCATTTAAAAAACAATTCCAGAAAAATAAACAATCAAAGCAAACTAAGCAAATAAGAAAACATCACATTATACTATATTGCAATTATACTGACTAGCCTATACTTAAATTCATTATGAAAACACTTTATAATACAACAAAAAAGAATACTTAACATAACATTCTTTTAAAAGGGATTGCTCGCCCAGCGAGCTCTACTAAGAAATATTCACATCTGGGCAAGAACTACACAGATTCTAGAAACACAACACTTTTCTGAAGTGGAGAGAGAGCTAGCGTGGAAGGAAAAGAATCTGTTTATATAAACCGCTTCCTACGTCTAGAACATTCTAATCTCCTCCTCACTTCAGTTTAATTAAACCTTGCAATTGAAAAACTGTGAGAAATTGATCGTAAAATAAATTATAAAAATCGTTAAGTTTAAATTTATAATAAGTTATCACAGTTAAATAGAACTTATTAATTTTTCCTTTAATTAAATATCAATAACTATTTAACAATCATGAGCTGATCATGACAACGATACACCTCAACTTAGTCAAGGCAACGTAAACAAACATCCACTTCGCGAGTGCGTTGATCCGAGTAACAATGCCCCTCCTCAACGCACTGGTGAAGAAAACTTGGAAAACATTTGAACAATTTAATTAATAAAACTCGAACTCTTAACAATCTAATTAGTAAAAGAACAAAACATCTCCAAAATTTTCTAGTTAACAAGAACCATTTTATCTCATAACATCTGAAATTCACGAAAATAAGTCAACTAGCTTTGTGATTGAGAAATTGGCAGGCTTGAAATTATGTAAACCTAATTTCCAATCGACCAAAAGATACATTCAGTTTAATCCAATAATCACACTTATCCATCATCAACTTTCATACTTTCCAAATGCTTCCTCACATACTATTTACAAATTACAACATACAAGTTAAAATAAATTTGGATATCTTCTGATGCACCAGTCGACGTAATCACAATTTCCAATCACAAAAGTCTTATTCCAAGGATGTCCACCTAAAAGTTCAACAAAAGAAACAAACAGTTTACTTGTTCTTGAAAGTCATATTCCGGAAAAGGCCTTGTATTTGGGCTCCATTCTTATTCGTCACCATGCGTTGACCCTTGTTCCATGCATCGCCGGCCGGTCGATCATCGAAAACAGTCCTTGTCAAATCAGAACGGTTGATTGTTCAAAGCAGTTGATTGTAAGAAACGGTCAGTCTTCATTCTTGTCACATAAGATTTCCTGAAAATAAGTGCAGTAAATGCCTTATCTCAATATACATAAAATTTGAAACGCTTTGAAAAACTAAAAAAATTTAGACAAAATACACTTAATTGAACCACTCTCTCCACTTTAAATTTCTTGTAAATCAAACAACTTATTTTTAAATGAGTCAAGGTCTAATTTGGTCATTGGCTTCGTAAACACATCAGCCAAATTTTCCTAACTTCTAACGTACAAAACTTGAAAAACATCTTTAAATACAAGTTCTCTTATAAATAATAACTTAATATCAATATGTTTAGATCTAGAATTTTCTATTGGGGATTTTACAAAATTAATTGCAGCCTGGTTGTCTACATACAAAATTGGTTTTCACACAGGATAATTCAATATATTTTTGGAAAAACACTCCTGCAAAATATTATAAAACCAGACTAATTCCTTAGAAACCTCAGTCATTGCAGCAAATTCTGATTCCATGATAAACAAATACATTTTTCCTTAAATGTCTTCTATGAAATTGGGGATTCACCCAAACAAACCAATTGACCCCCGACAGAGATTCGGTCGTCCCGATTAGCGGCAAAATCAGCGTCCGAAAAAGAAATAATCTGTGGTGAATGGTAATTTAACATTAACTTTTCATTTTTAGTGTGCCACACATATCCCAAAAGATTTAAAAGACCATGCCAATGAACCAAGCCGGGTTCACTCTGGAACTGACTGAGAATGTTCACGGCATAACAGATATCAGGTCTTGTTCGGCTGGCTAGAAAAGATAAGCAACCTAACAAATTTCGGTACGGGATTGACCTCATCTCATTAATCTCTGTCGTGGTTTGTGGGGATTGACTTTTTGAATAGATACTATTTTTAGTAATAGGTAAAGATCTGATGGGGATATTAAAATTATTAAACTTTTTATAAACTTCATCAATATATGATGATTGATGTAATAAAAGAGTTCTTTCTTCCTCTTCAAACTCGACGCCTAATAATTTATGAGTTTTTCCTAAAGCCTTTAAATCAAAATGCTTATTTAATAGGCTAACCACATGTTTAATTCCCATCACATCTTTACAGAATAAGACAAAATCATCCACATATAATAGTAAAACAACTGAATTTTGATAAATATATACACAATTGCAATGGCTGAACTTTATAAAACCGATTTTTGATAATACTCTATCAATTTCATAGAACCAAACTCTGCCAGATTGGTGAAGACCGTAAATTGCCTTTTTAAGTCTACAAACTAAACTTAAATTATCTGAAAAACCTTGTGGTTGATGCATTAAAATATATTCTTCTAAGGGTGCATAAAGGTAGGCACATTTTACATCAAATTGTCTGTGCGACCACCCCAAATAACACACAAGTAATGAAACGAAAAATCGAATCACACTAAAATTTACAACAGGGCTGTAGGTTTCATCATATGATTCCCCTTTAATTTGTTTGTAACCCTGGGCTACCAATCTAGCTTTAAAACGAACTATTTTACCAAACTCGTCACTTTTAACAGTATAAACCCATCTGCATCCTAAAACTTTTGCATCTTTGGGTTTTCTTACGAGTTCCCAGACAGAACGTTCTTTCATTATGTCAAGCTCCTCCTGCATTGCTTTTTGCCAATCAGCAGATTGCGGAGAGGCCATAGCCTGTTTGTATGTGTTTGGGATAGAAACTTCCTCTAGTCAGAGAGGACAGTCTGTAAAACTGACCGATCCCGCATCACCAGACCGGACCAGACGAGAGGTGACTGGATCTCTGCGCCAAGTAGTTTTAGGTTCAGTTTCAGCTACAGGAGGACCCGACTCTACGTTTACAGTCTGATCATCTGGGTTTTCATCTGAAAAACAAATAGTATTTGGGCCCATCACAGCTCCACTGCTGCTTTGTAAATTTTCCGACCCATTTACATTTTCATTTAGGTTTTGATTAAATAAATCTCCATAAAACAATTTTTCATTAAAACTAACGTTTATGGTTTCGATGATTTTATTTTCCTCTGGTAACCAAATTCTATAGCCACGAGTGCTAAAAGCATATCCGACCATTACCCCTCGTTTAGCTCTGTTATCCAATTTGATTCGCCTTTGTTTGGGAACCCCAACATAAGCTACAATTCCAAAGGGTTTTAAATGTCGGACTGAAGGTTTGTGATTGCCGAACAGTTCTATCGGAGTTTTATTTTGTTTAGTATGGCAAGTTCTGTTCCGTACATAGGCGAAACACAAAGCCATTTCTGGCCAAAAGGTTCTACTCATACCCGAGTCTTCCATCATAGCCTTTACGCCATCCATGATCGTATAATTCAGGCGTTCAACAACTCCATTTTGTTCTGGTGAATACGTGTTTGTTCTTTAGAACTTAATACCCAGTTCACTGAAATATTCATCGAACTCTCGATTACAGAACTCACCACCGTTGTCGGTGCGCACAGCTATGATTTTAGAATTAAGGTAACGCTCCGCCCGTGTCTGGAACCTTTTAAATACATCAAAAACTTCAGTTTTATTACAAATAGGGAATACTGAAACTTTACGGGAAAAATCATCGACAATTGAAAGAAAATACCTATGACCGTCTCTACCTTCAGGGTCGATAGGTCCACAAAGATCCATATAAAGCAGCTCTAAAGGCTTTTGGGATCTTATCTCGCCGATTGGCTTAAAGGTTTTACGTTTGGTCTTCGCCAATCTGCAGGGTTCACACTCAATATTCCCGCTGGGCAACTCTGGGAGACCCCTTACAGAGTTATTAATGCTAGTTTTACGTAAAATACCAGAACTTATATGTGCGAAACGTTTGTGCCACAATTCCTGGTTTTCTCCCTCAGTGATCGCAGCCTCAAAAATTACATGCCTTTTAGTTGGCTGGTTTGGTTGGGCCTTTTGACGGGATGAATCTGAGCTAGGGTCGATCATTACCTTTGGGTACGTAAAATAAATGCCATTTTTAAGTTTGGCAGTGAAGATAGTTTCACATGAGTTTCTAACTCTAATTTCCCCATTACGGCCACCAAAACTATATATATATATATATATATATATATATATATATATATATATATATATATATATATATATATATATATATATATATATAACCAGCTTTGTCTATAAGGTTACCAGCAATGAGGTTGCGACGCAACTGAGGAGAATAGAATACATTGTTTAAGATTACATTTTTATCACCAAATTTTAATTTTACTTGACCTTTCCCTTCTACAGCGAAGGTAGAATCAGTAAAAGCAACTGAGACCCTTTCGTCTGTGATCGGTTCAAAATACGAAAAAGACGCTCTGTCTTTACAGAAGTGGTGGGACGCTGCCGTATCAAAGACAAAAGCGTTGGAATCAATTTCGTTCGAAGCAAGACATGCTTCTATATACAATAAATGAGGCTCAGTCCTGTCGACGGATGGTCTGTCCCCATACTGAGAAAAATTTAGAGGTGAAGGTGATATATTACGAGACGTTCTTTCTCGAGGTTGTCTCCTTCCAGGAGAAACGCCCCCATTTCTTAAAACTTTAAATTTAGGGGAAGTTTTTGAAACCTGGTTAGGCTTTTTCAAACCGGCACTTATTTGCATAATGGCCTTTATTCCCACATTTAAAACAGGCCTGCTAGATTCAGCATGGTACGCGACAGAAACACCTTGTCTGTCTTGTTTCTTAAATTTTTGACGGGCGTCTTCAGCAAGTACTGCTGCTTCAACTTTGTTTAAATTAAAATCGGCCGTAGGCCACGCCATAATATTTTGTACTAAAGAAGAAAAAGAATCGGGTAACCACCTTAAAACATGAAAAATAACTCGATCTGAATTTAAGGTGTGCTTTATTTCTTCTAATTGGTCTACCAAATCTTTAACTTTCGAAAAAAACATTGCATAACCTTCAGATTTAATTGGTTTACATTCTAAAAATTCATGGAAAATTAATTGGTGTCTAACTCGATCATCGGGCTCAAAGTAGGTTTTAAGTTTCTTCCAAGCGTTAACGGGACATGTTTCCGTCTTTATTAGACGTTTATATTCTTTATTAATATTAAGGTAGATAGTGGATAGAGCCCTATCACACCTGTCATTAAATTCTTCCTTCTTATCGGGTGGTGTTTCTTGTTCATTAACAAGTCGCCAAAGACCCCTTTCAATCAAAAGAAATTTCATGTCAACTGCCCATGAAGAATAGTTTTTACCGTTTAATTTCGAAATACCAGGATTTAAAAGAGCCATGGTTAAATACACAGGGACAGCCCCTCCGTCAAGAGAACCCCTCTGACAAAAGACACTCTTAAAAAAAAACTTAACTCTGTAATATCATAATACAAAAACACTTAAGAGGCAAGGAACTATCCCAGAGCTGTCCAGCTACCGAAAATTCTTAAATTCTTAAAACATTATTCCCCAAATCAAACAGTTTATACACAGATAAATATACACAAATATGTACACTAATAAAAAAAGTATTGGCCAGTCTCGAAAATATTTGCTAATGATCTCAAATTAATCAACACATTATAAATTTAAACTTTTAAAAGTTAATTATACAAAAATAATTAAACTTTTTAAACTGTGTCGAATATTTCCCTGTGTACCAATGACCGGGCAAAGAGCCCATAACCCTTGATAACCCCGAAGGGTATCGACGCAGAGTGGGCAGTGGTCAAAGGTACACAGGACACAAAATTACCAATTAAAGTTTATTCAATCATTTATAAAACAATTCCAGAAAAATAAACAAACAAAGTAAACTAAGCAAATAAGAAAATATCACATTATACTATATTGCAATTATACTGACTAGCCTATACTTAAATTCATTATGAAAACACTTTATAATACAACAAAAAAGAATACTTAACATAACATTCTTTTAAAAGGGATTGCTCGCCCAGCGAGCTCTACTAAGAAATATTCACATCTGGGCAAGAACTACACAGATTCTAGAAACACAACACTTTTCTGAAGTGGAGAGAGAGCTAGCGTGGAAGGAAAAGAATCTGTTTATATAAACCGCTTCCTACGTCTAGAACATTCTAATCTCCTCCTCACTTCAGTTGAATTAAACCTTGCAATTGAAAAACTGTGAGAAATTGATCGTAAAATAAATTATAAAAATTGTTAAGTTTAAATTTATAATAAGTTATCACAGTTAAATAGAACTTATTAATTTTTCCTTTAATTAAATATCAATAACTATTTAACAATCATGAGCTGATCATGACAACGATACACCTCAACTTAGTCAAGGCAACGTAAACAAACATCCACTTCACGAGTGCGTTGATCCGAGTAACAGGAGTTACTCCACTGACACTTTCACATGCCCTTACCACATATCATCCCAAACCTAATCACATCTTATGTTACTTATACTTTTCCAAGCTCTCCAAACATTTAGATTTGGTTAGAATGTCACCCGATTAACTTATCCTACATTTATCTATAGTAGTAGAGATACCCCTTAAAATAATCATTATTCAATTATATTTGTCGTTAATAGACGAAAGATGCACTTCGCAATAACCCAAAACTGCATAAGCTTTAAAATCTATGCATGGAAATTCATCAGTAACATCTGGTATTACTAAGTCAATTAAATATCATACAAAATATTAGATGAAAGAGCTAGATCTTGTAGCTTGTGTAAATACTAGACCACCACGTTTATCAAGTTTTCAAACGAACTTGAACTCTTAAGAAAAGTTGGCGTAATGGTACTATGAATTTCATCAGAATGTGATGTTATCGGTGAATTGGAACTACGAGACGCTCCAGCGCGTCCTCAGAAGCCGACGTGTTAATTGTTTAAGTTCTAGGACAATTCAAACGGGGCGATGCATGTGCAGGGTCTGATTTCCTTCAGGGCAAACGGGGCACGGGCCTAGGGCCCCCATTTTAAGGGGGACCAAAAATTTTCTACATGAACATTTATGCTCAATATAACTGCCCCAAACTTTTAAATCTGAAGAAACAAAAAAAAAATTCACGAACAAAAGTTTGCTGGAATTGTGTTTAAACTCTGAATTAACCAATTCACAAAACTAGTCATTTTGGAGGGATTAGCATGTGATCCAAGAAATTTTCTTTGGCTTTTTTTTGGTAAATATTATAAGATAGGAAAATACACGCAAATATTTTTATCGAGGTATGTTTTAGGGCACCCAAATTTGCTCGTGCCATGGGCCTCTAAGGTTATAAGTCGGGCATTGTGCATTTGGGTCGAGTTGTTTGTTTGTGGAGTGTAAGACAACGTTTGACGTGGCTGTGACATCACCGCAGGCATGTGAGTGTTCTGTAAGCTAAGATTTCATTTATTGTAGATTTTGTAGTTAGCTTATATTTTCCTCCTTTTTTCAGAGAACGGTAATCGACGGAGGCTTTGCTTACGAAACATTCATCTACTTCCTCCTGCACACGACCCAAGACGGCAAGCCATCGAGTCGTCTGGCCAGGTTCTGCATGAAAGATGCAACTTTCCAATCCTACGCAGAGCTGGTCCTCCAATGCACACACGAGGGCAGAACTCTGACTCTGGCCAGGGCCACGGACTTCGGAGATTCCCCCGACTCGGACGAAAAGTCCCTCTATGCCATATTCGACAAGCCTGGAAATCGATCTGCCCTGTGCGTATTCCCCTGGTCGAGAATCGTAGAATCTTTTACCACGTCACCGAGGAATTGCAACACTGATTTGGTGGGGATACCTTGTACACCGGTAAGTAAAATGTCAACTTGTATAATTTGTTTAACTGGTATACCAATGAGGGAACTAACTATATACTACTTCAAGCTAGTATGTAGTACTTATTTTTACAGTAAAAAATAAATCTACCTTTAAGGTAACAGGGAACATAAAATTCATTAAAAAATCGATTTTGAGATTTTGAAATTTTCTAATAGCCCAGTTTCTTCTCTTTAAAATGATATATAACACTTTACAATCAGTACATTAGAATTAATATATTTTTGCGATTTCGCGGAAGTTACTTTATGTTTAATCATTTCTTTACTGAAACGCCCAAACAACTAAATATTCGATAATGTTATTCCTTTCGAATATTACGAGGAAGAAGAAAGCCTTCGTAGCGAAAAAGTTAAAGTAGGAAAGGTTTAGCTTTGAAGCCAATTTTCTCAAATCGAAGATTTTAAGCACGTAGGTACACTTTTCTCCTATCCTATTTTAATTTGATGCTTGAAATTTTGCATGATGTTTTATGTATGTCTGTTTAAAACAGTGAACCAAAAATATTGCAAAATAATATAATTTTAAATTAAATACATAGTTTTTTTGTAACTGGAAAAGTGAATAAATCTGGCACCATTTTTGCTAAAGGTAACAAAATTTTAAAATTTATGGTATTCTTAAAACTTGAAGTTCATTACACTTATTGAACAGTTTTTTATCTATATATTAAATTATTTGAGCTTACGTACATTATTTTCAGAGAAAATGTACCCGCAGAAACGTAGTTTCACAAAATTCAAATTTTCAAGCATTTTTAAATGTTAGTTTTTAAAATATTAAAATAAAATTCCTTAAATATTTTTCTAAATATGTGTTTATAATAGTTCAATGGATTAAACCTAAAAAGAATTTTCTTAATTGGTCAAAAAATAAAAAAAGTTATATTAGTTTCATTGACTGATAAATTTTAGTGTTTTTTTCTCTACGAGATGTTCCCTGTACCCTTAATGATGATAATCTATTATAAAGGGGGGTGGGTGAACGGTGGTAGGGGGAAAAATGGGGTATGTTAAAAAATATTCATTTTCCCACTATAAGTTTAATTTTTTTAGACTTTTTCTTTGAAATATTATTTTTGAATGATCTCTAATTAATACGTTATTCCACTAAAATCTTCAATTACGTGTGGCATATGATAAAACTTCAAAATGAACTTGCTCCCGTAGTTTCATAAGTCAACCGACTTCAGATTTTTTGGATGGGAAAATCGAAAACACGCTTGTCATGTGATTATGAGGCATGCAAAGGATCCAATGAGTACCCATTTGGCAGGGGTCTTCTCTGCAAAGTAAATCTTGACATACTTTAACATTCATAGTGAGCTCAGATTCCTTGTAATTTGAGCATCAAAATTGATAGCAAAAGTAGCCTAGATAAGATAGTGCAATTAAAAAATGGCTCTCACTTCTGGGGAACATCCCTAGGCATCCAAGGCTTAGCCGCCAATAAAGCAGTAAAGTTGGAAAAAAGGCTTACTAAGTTTGCTTATGCTGTTACCAGATTTTTAAAAAACGTACATAGCTACGAGGTGGTTGTAACAATAACATTTAATGGATGTTTGGTTTTTAGAAATAAAACCGGTTTTTCAGCTTAAACTTTCTGGTTTAACCGTTTTGTGTCCCCTTCTTCATCCCTAAATCTTCTATTTTTGTGAAACATGTTTCAATTGGGTGAACAATAGCGGTTTACATAATATACCTTTTAGCCACTTTAATATAATTAAATTATCGGGCAAAAATTAACTGATGAAATTGACTCATTCTTTGCAATAACATGGCCATGGATTAATCTGTTTTTGCGAATGTCCCTTCTTAATTAAATTAATTAGTTTTAAGAAAAATATAATAAATGATATCTTTAAATGATGAAAGAAAATCGTTTTCAGGATAGTAAAGAAATTGCTGATTTTTTTTACCAGATGTCACTCCTTACATTATAAGTCGACCTTTAGTTACCAATATAGCCCCTTTTGAAATTGCAACAAAAATTACCGTCATCCTCGTACTCAAACAACAAGAAGGTATGGTTGCAATGGTTGGTTAGGAAGAAAGTTCAATTATGAAAGTAAGTTTTAATAAAACTATGTAAAGATATTTTTGGGGGAAATTTAATTATTCTTATACGAATTTATGCTCTATAAAATAAAACCAGTTAGTGTGTGGCCCGGCTTCGCCAAAACAGCCGCCGACGTTTAAACTCCCCGTGCAGTCAAAAATGTCCGACAAATAATATCCCGTTCATAGGAAATGCACGTTAAATATTAACGCACAAACTAACAATGCT
>CM043116.1:75549211-75671971 GCA_023701765.1 Hylyphantes graminicola
ACTCATTATTTTGAAGTTGAAAGGTAATCTTACGTCGCAGACTGTGTTTTTATGTACGTTTTCAGATGCGTGGAAGCAGCCGCCGGCGCAAGAGTCGCCAGAGACCATTCTTGAAAGGAGGGCGCTGATCATGAAGGACTTCGACCACCCGAAGATGTCCTCCCACTTGCATGGACATCTGCTTCGAGGGGAGCGGACCCTCAATCGTGCTGCCATTCATGGAGAATGGAGATCTGCGCTCGTACCTCAAAGACGACACAAAAGTAAGAGGGGATATCTTTGTGTTAACCAAGCCAAACAAAAAAATCTGTATGATTGCAAAAGAATAAAACTTAAAAAAAAAACCGTTCTATGATTTTAAACACTTAGTCTCCAGAATAAAACTGTAATTTTTTCCCCCAGATCCTAGTGTTTGAAATCCTTTTAGTATTTTTTATGTTTTTGTAAAGCAATTTCGCCGAATATTTTTTCTGGGAGGCAGAAAAACTACAATCTTTTTGCAGATATTTTTGCTGCAAGAAAACTGCAGTTTTTTCAGAAGACCTAGTGTTTCAAATACTTTCATGTAGTTAGCTACATGAGTATTCTCGTTTTCGATTATTAAGGGACGTGGGTTTAAAAAAATATGTATTCAAAGAAACTCTATGAGATCCAGCTGCTAATATTATATCACAGTACCCAGTAAATGGGCGCTGAACAATATTTTATTGGACGCATCTGCCTGGGAGCACAGACCCAAAGTTTCAACAAGTGTCCACCTTCTTGTAGTTCTAGTAAAACGTTGAGATTCAATATGCATAGGTGTCTAGCCTGTGAAATTCGGATACTTAATTTCTATTTTTTTTAAATTTCGGAAAACAAATGTGCATGTAAATTAAAAATAACAGAAATTACAAGAATAATAAAGATTTTAAATGTACAAATTTTGATTTCAGATCCTCTTTGTTAGTTATTCTACTGCAGTTTGCCATGGACGTTGCAGCTGGGATGGCCTATTTAGCAGATAAAAAATTTGTACATCGTGATTTAGCTGCCCGGAATTGCATGTAAGCATATTTGTTCCTGAACAAAATTATTGAATTATTAAAATTATTGAAAAAGCAACAGCCAGGTTTTTTTATGTTATGGAAAGATTGATGGAAGCCAAGAAAAATCCGAAGAATAATGCCACTTGTAAAGGGAGGGTACGTTAAAATGTACTGTAAAGTCCTAACGCTTCCTGAGAAATTGCGTTAGGTGCCTACTCGCTTCGTCACTTGATTACTAGACTTGACGACATGCCATGGAGAGACAAATAGAGATTAAAACATTGAGTATTCAAATCATTTAGTATTATTCTAAGCACAAGTGGGATCGGTTGCAAAAGTATAAAATCTAATATTTTACGTTCTATATCCTCAAATTAATCACCAAATAAACTTAAATTTGCTTGAGGTGTTAACACAATACAAATATGGGTGTTAACATCCTTAAATAAGTAAGGCTGTATTTTATTTGTCGTCAGTAGGCGCAATATACAGGGTGACCCAAAAGTAGCCTTACAGATAGTTAGGCACAGAGTTATTTATAACGCAACAGTTATTTTTCGAAAGCATGTATGGTTTTTCAGTCAGTTGAGTGCATCTTATCTCGCAGAAGTGTAATTAGGAACGCCAACAAGAAGGCCTCGTATCTGAGTGGTATGGTTTAAGGCTCAGCTTATTCATCAGACGTCATAAAGTGGATCTAGGGATAATCAGCTCCCGAGACGCTTGACGAGTGGACTTCTTTTTATGTTTGTGAATGTTATGCTACACACAGTCTCTTTTTGGTCAGTTGGTCGACATATATTTTACGGCTTGAGTGCTTGGTCAGGGACCCTCTTATAAACCTTCGTCAAGTAAGACAGACACAACACTCCCAGACACACATACGTGACAGATGCTGTCATCTTTTGCGCGTTACCTCCACAGTTTAGACATGTCCCTGAAGGAGAGGGAAATATTCTCCAGGGATCGGTATTAATGGGAAACATCACAATGACCGCCCGCAGGACTTTCGGACCAAAATGATTTAACGAGCAAGTCTCAGCATATACTCGAAAAACGCAAACATCCATGCCTTATCGAGATTCTAACCCGAACGCAGAATCTCCAAAGGCCAGCTCCCTAACCGTTGAGCCATCGGGTCAGCCGCTGTGTCTGCATTTTCATACTTTCAGATGGTCTTATGGATACACCTTCGGTGCTCCTCACTTAGATTTCCAGCAGTGTTTTTACACTTATAAACAAAAGCACACATTTTCTAACAGCACAAATCATTTTATATTATAGCTGGCAGATGGCGAGATTCGAAGTTTCATGCTCTTTAAACATTATTTGCTTATTTCTCAAGCATCAAATAAATATTCCAAAGAGTTCTGTAGTAGGGTAGAGGAACGAATCGCACGGAGCTGCCGTGGCTCACTGCTGAGCCGGAATAGAGGAGCAAAAATGCTAGTTAATTAATTAATTTTGAAATTGAGAATGTAAGTACACCCAGGGAAAAGACGGGAATCAAATCCGCACCCGTTGCAGCTCGCGGACTGCAAACGTTATGGCCAGTGATTCACACCACTCGGCCATAGGGCCGCAGATGCCACCTTGTCTCCGCGTTGGTCCATGATGCGGTTGGTAGGTTCAGTATATACAATACTATAGAACTCCTTGAAATATTCCAAAACTATCTCGAAAGTAAACCAAACGAAGTCCATGAATCTGTACTCTTTGGATAAGAAATGCTGTAGTGCGACTTTTGCGACTTTATTTTAGCTAACCATATAAAACTAAGCACGACTATGTCAAATACCTGCTCTAAATATCCCAAAGATCTTACCAATGGTACATCATTAACTGTAATGATACTTTTGGACCACCCTGTGCACTTCAAAATAATTCAAACACTACATAAGATTTCAAATTTATTTATGGAAATTCCTCATCTGGTATTACTGGGTGTCAATTAAATATCAATCAAAAGGGTAGATGAAATAGCTAGATCGTGTAGTTTGTGTAACCACTAAGTCATCATATTTATTATATTTCCAAACAAACATAAACTCTTCATAACGGTGGGCGAATTGGTACTATGAGTTTCATATGTGAGGTTATTGGTGAATAGTAACCACGCCACGCGTGGCGCGTCATTAGCAGCCAATGTGTTAAAAAAGTTGAAGAACGTGCTTAGTGACAAAAGGTGAAAATTAGAAAATGAGCTTTACAGTTTTTTTATTTGCTTATAAATGCATTAAAGACGGTGCTTACAAATGATGAACGATCAATTTAATGTAAGGTTCATAAAGAACGGGAAACTTGTCAATCACAGAGGAGGGAAATATGTCCAACCACGCGAAAATCCCACTTAACGTTCAAAATGTCATTCAGCAAGTTCTTCAGACTAAGCTGCTCAATTGCTATATATCTTGTGCGATTCCTGTTTGTATTATTTATTTAAAAAATTAAAATCAAAAATTTTAAATTTTTATTAATTTTTTTAGAAAAAAGTTCTTAAAATAATTTCTAATTAAAATTGAGCTGAGAATTTAGGTATAAGTCTTTGTCTGTACATATTTGTACAAAATAAAGTCATGTTCTTGGTCATTTTTTCAATTTTGACCTCACAATTTGCCGCGCAAGCCTAATCACAATGTGTTCAAATAGCTTCACGTTTAATATCATTTATTTCAGTTTTGGCTAAAGTTTCATAAATTTTAAGACCTGTTTTATAAAAAAATAAATCCTGCAGAATTACATATAAAAAAATTATACTCATTTATTGAGTAGTTCAAAAATGACATGAAAGATCCAACTTTGCTTTTTAGTATCTTCTTTGCACATTTTTAAGACTCCTGTGACCCCTTAAAATACCTTTCCGCAGCCTGGACTCGTCCCTGAGCGTGAAGGTGGCGGACTTTGGTCTGTCGCGGGACTTGTACACGGACGACTACTACTGCTGCGAGAACAAGGGGCCAAGCTGCCCTGCAGGTGGATGGCTCCGGAGTCGCTCGAGAAGAGCATCTTCTCGGCCAAGACCGACGTGGTGAGTCGCCGCCACTGAACTGAACTGAAACTCTGGAAGAAGCATCCCGATGATAAGCTGGTGAAGCTTTTTTTTTTGGTCACTTGGCGGCAGCTTTAGGGAGAATTAAGCCATATTTGGCATAACCTCGCCGATCAAAATTGACACTTGACTTGCAGTTTGCATTGGATGTCGTCAATCGCTCGCCAAGAATAGTACTCCAAGAAATTTAAGTTTTAAAGATTGTTGCCGCAATTCTATTTTTTTAAAGTACATGTTTCCGAAACTTCATTATGTAAAGAACCTCCTAAAGCAATAACCTATCAATTTTCTGCTAAAAAATTCTTGAAAAAGTTGGTTTAAAATGTCTATTTTAGCAGGTAAAGTATAGGATTGGCGGCAAAAGTTGGGTTACTCTTACAGGGTTGCCGGGCTTCACCTACCCGTTTGACGAGTGTTTCGATACTCCTTCCAGAGTTTCAGTTCAGTTCAGTGGTCGCCGCCGGCCCACTCCACATGAATGCTCCGGTTTGTAAGGTCTGAAGACTAGAGCCCTACATCACTACTGCGTCTATAAGAGACGCGACATATTGGCAGCCGCTCCTGATTGGTCGAGGTCCAAAATTGTCCCTCTTAGGCGGTTATCGTTTCGTCCCTCATAGAGTTAGCATAGGAAAAAAAAAAGTAGCCTTTGCAATCGTCAACAATCCATAAAATTTAGGAAAAGTACAACTATTTTATGTTAATTAATAGCTTCCTAAATATGTCAAGAATATTCTAAAACCATAATTTTTTTTCAAAAATACTTTAGTAGTTAGAAAAAAGCAGTTTTCCTTTAACAGACGCTTTCTGAATGTATTTGTGATGGCTATTAAAACATATTATGCATAAAATATTGCTTCATTTCATTTTAAAAAACAGTATTTATTCACTTTGTGTGTGTAGAAATTTTTTCACCGTTTAAATATTAAAAGAATTTTCGTATTTTCTTGAAATACAAGTATAAACATCGATTCGCTTGCTTTTCTAGTTGGCTAGTTCTTGGCGCCTCTTGGCGAAGATTCTTTTTGTAAACAGAACAGACTCGTCTGCTCAAAACCTAAAAATATCGTGTCACTTATTAAATATTATTGGTAAATTTGGAATTTTTAATTAGAGTAATTTTTTTATTTTGTGATTTTTTAATAAAAGAATGTTAATTTGTACTGCGATATTAACTTCAAAAGCGATAAACCGCCAAGCTCAAGCAAGCCTGACCAGTTTCTCCCCGGCGGTTTCGCCGTAGCAACCCGGCTTGGACAATTTCGTGGCCCATTGTCGCATCTCTTTCTACACAGTAGGGATAGAGGGCTCTACTGAAGACAAGGAGCTACAAAACACGCACTTCCGCTTAACTTTAATCGGGTGGTTAGTTAGAGTTCGAAATTAGCGATTAGCGTTCACATCTGACGTATGCGTAGTATGAACGAAGGCCATTGTTATCTCGCTGTGTAACGCTGAGATCAAAGCTATTTTTGGTGCTGCGGTCACTTGACAACTAGGGCCAATAAGAAAGCAGAAAAGTCGGATGCATATAGATCAGCGACCGATTACACGAGAGCTCGTTCGTTCAGCGAATTCCCTACGCCATTTCAAAAATGTTTTTTCTAGCAGCTTTTGCTATCTGAGTTTTTTTCGAGTCAACTGAAGAAATCCGCTACTTTTTGATGACTGAACGGCTGCTCCAATCAAAAACGAAGTTCAGTTGTGACATCATGGCGGAGCCTCCTTCTTGCAGCTCCTCCTCCAATACCGCGATAATGCTGCTTTTAAGTGTGTGAGTGTAACACAAGCGAGGCCACTGCCGAGCATTTACTTCGATGTATTGCCTTATCTCGGGAGGACCTTCTGCGTAGCCCTCATGTTGTTCTAGATAAACTGAAGGCGGAGGGACTCATGGAACTGATCTGATCCAGATCAGAGGGATAAGAAAGAAGAAGAAGAAGAAGTGTGTGAAGTCACGCATGACGTAGCCTTTATCTTGCGTAACTTATTTATTGAACCCAAACTTGTTTGACGATCGACGATCTTGCCGTCTGATAAGGGCTTAAGAAATCAAAATCGGTCAAAATCATTGTCTCTAGTTGACCACAGTGCCAAAAATAAAGTTGATCACAGCGTTAGCGTAAATCTTGAATAAGTCGTGGTTTGATTAAAATGCCCAAAACGTGTGAAATGGCAGAAGCTTCCACATATTCTGAAGAGATAACAGTGGCATTATCTCACTACGCATGATTTAGATGCAGACGCATCGCTAGACGCGAATTCTAACAAACCACCTAAGCGAAGATAAGATAAATTTCTCGAAGCAGGTCGGTTTTTTTACCCAAACCCGACAGATAGGGTGAAATCAAAGAAAGCTACTCTGGCCTTATTTGAGCATTTCTCTGGACACATTTTGGCAATCTGAAGACTGCCGGGACTAGAACACGTAATATTTTTAATGTAATAAAAAGGAGTTAGAAGATCTAAATACCGAAGCACCGACGGCGAAGCGTTCTCACTTCGCCATCTAAGTTACCCAATAATAGTAGAGTACTTGTGGTTTCTGAAATAAACTAAAAGTATATACTTCATGAAATAAGTGCGGAAAGCCTGCGGGAGAGGCCCAATAGAAAAGCAATGGGCTCGCTCAAGGAAAAAAAATGACGACAAAGGACATTAAAAAAATGAAAACTGCCCAATGAACACATATCGGGAAGAACTGGCCGCAACAATGCTCTTCAAAGTACAGCTGCGGAAATAAAAAAAGTACCACTTGTGATTATTTCAGCCATTAGTCACCCTATATAATCGGACCTTTTTGAGATAGTGAACAATTAACATTCTGAGTTAATCGCATGACACAAAATTTGAATAAAAGGGTCGTCTTCATATTAAAAATGTTTCTAACTTTGAAATTTCCACTGGTAACATCCAATTTTAATAACTTAGAAATGCTAAGCACTCTCGTAAACCCTTAAATCTAAGTTTTTGTTACATTTGTATGAATATTTGACGAGTTATTCAATCGAATCGCTTGTAGACCTTTTAGGGACCATCTCTAAAATGACAAGCAAGCATGCATGCAAGGCCGTCTTTATTTATCAATTACACATGTAATCTTATACACAGTCCCCTGAAGGGTAATTGAAAAGTATTTTGTGATTTACTCAGCAAATTATGAATAAAAAAGTTTAAAAATTGGGATTTCGCGCAAACCTCCTGTCTTAAATTCATTTCTGTAAAAATATTTTGGGGTTTCTATTCATATTTTTTTAAAAAAATTATCTAATAATTATTTAAAAATATAAAAATTGTTTTAAATACCCTAATATTGAATGCCTTTTGTTTGGGTTATTATAATTCCTTTTCAGTAATAAATTCGTTTCATTATCTTAATTATTTAGAGATTGGGATAGTTTTTTATGCGCAACTCATTTAACATTAGGACACCTAAACTTTGCACGTCTCTAACTCCCCTAATATTGCTTAAAAACTAACAAAATTTGAAGATTCGTATTAAAATATGTCATAGATTAGAAATATGGACTCAAAAAGGGGTGTTGCCATTATAAATTTTAAAATTAGTAACATTTTTAATATGAAGATAACCCCTTATGCAAATTTTGTGTCATTCAATTAACTGCAAATTTTGTGTGATGCAATTAACTCAGAATGTTAATTGTTCACAATGTCAAAAAGGTCCGATACTATAGGGTGACTAACGGCTGAAATAATCACTAGTTTTACTTTTTTTATTTCCGCAGCTGTACTACTTGTCTTTGGTAAAAATATTAAGGGGTCATAGGAGTCTTAAAAATGTGCAAAGAATGTACTACAAAACATAGTTTGATCTTTCATGTAATTTTTCAACTACTCAACACAGAAGTATAATTTTTTTATATGTAATTCTACAAGATTTATTTATTACAAAACAAATTTTAAAATTTATGAACTTTCAGCCAAAACTAAAATAACTGATATTAAACAAAAAGCTATTTGAACACATTGGGATTAGGCTTGCGCGGCAAATTTTGAGGTCAGCATTGAAAAAATGACCTAGAAAATGACTTTATATTGTACAAATATGTACAAACAAAGACTTATAATTAAATTCTCAGCTCAATTTTAATAAGAAATTATTAAAAAAAAATTTTAAATCAAAATTTTAAAATTTGTATTAATTTTTTTAGAAAAAAGTTCTTAAAATAATTTCTAATTAAAATTGAGCTGAGAATTTAGGTATAAGTCTTTGTTTGTACATATTTGTACAATTTAAAGTCATTTTCTTGGTCATTTTTTCAATTTTGACCTCAAAATTTGCAGCGCAAGCCTAATCCCAATGTGTTCAAATAGCTTAATGTTTAATATCAGTAATTTTAGTTTTGGGTAAAGTTTCATAAATTTTAAAATTTGTTTTATAATGAATAAATCTTGTAGAATTACATATAAAAAATTATGCTTACATATTGAGTAGTTAAAAAATTACATGAAAGTTTAAACTATGCTTTGTAGTAACTTCTTTGCACATTTTTAAGACTCCTATGACCCCTTAATAGTTGAAGAAATAACTTGACTGTCATCAAAATAAATAAATAATTTTACGTTTATAAAAAGAAATTAGCTCAAGTGTACTTTGACTCACTGCTATTTTTCTTAAGTATCTTATTTACAAATTAAAAAAAAAAGAAGCGTAATTCAAACATGATTTTTAATTCAAAGTTTAAATTGTTCGCCGTATATTCTGAAAATTGTACTGTTAATAATTTTTGCCTAATACCGAAATTTACCTTTTAAATTTTTTCTCCAGAAATGTCCCCTATCACGTTCTTCCACTAAAATCTCCTATTGTTTGTTGATATTTCTCTAGTGGTCCTACGGCATCTTGCTTTGGGAGCTCATGACCCGCGGTAACATGCCCTACCCCAGCGTCGGTAATTGGGAAGTTCTTAAGTACTTAAAGTTAGGAAATCGTCTGGATCAACCAGAGCGATGCCCAACACCTATGTAAGTACTCTTCAATAATTTTCTCTTAAAAATAAAGACTTTTGCTAAGGAAAAAATCCAACACATTAATAACATATTTTCAAGTTGAACTTGGGGTGTGTGACGTTCCACGCGCCTTCAATTCAAATCAATATCGTCACTCAATAAATCACTACATTTAATGGTGACTATACACCATATAAGGTAATTTCAATAATTTTTATACCTAAAAAGCTCCAGGACAGTTGACTTGCGCATGCGTGATTTTCTCGAAAACCTTTTTATGCTGCGAGCCATCGCACTTCCATTACTTTATATTTTGTATTAAATAATTGAAATTTTAAATAGTAATATTATAGAATTTAGATTTTTAAGCCTATATGAAGAGTACACTGGAAAAACCGATTGATTTTGTAGAGAAGTTTCCTTAGCAGGCCACTTTGGCGATGATAGCGAGCGATCACCTAAACTTGTGAAAGGAAACCAGTTCCTACCATAGATATCATAGTTAAAGTAATATAGTGGCAGATCACGTGACCTCCAATGCTAAAGACGGGACGCGCAAGCAATGAAGTCAGTGTTGTAGGTCACGTGATCTTCCACTCTAATACTTTAACTACTATCTCTGTGCTTCCTAGCTACCAAGATTCAGGCAATTGACGATAGATATTCTTGGACCAAGTTAAGAAGAAATAGAGAAACCGGTTTTCTGCAGCCAATGTCCGCCAAGCACACTTTTGCGGGGGTCCGCCTAATAAATCAATCGGTTCTTCCCGCGTACTCATCATACGTGTTATACCTGAATTGCAATAGATAGTGTCGAATATCAACTTTAAAAAATTTGCATACTCACTTTCTTAACCAAATAAGTCCCGATAAAAAAAACATATAAACCTGTTTTTAAAATTTTGCCTCGGTGACAAAAAAGAAATACACTGCGATATACGTACTTTGTTAAATAAATCTGTGGAGTCGGCAGCCGTTGTGTGCCTATTCAGGTGTCGACCTAGTCTCTTGATCAGGGTTCTAAATTACGAGGGATAGTAGGTTAGGTTAAAGCTCCTTATGGAGGCTAAAAGTAGACAGCCGAAAACGATAACGTTACACTACACAAACATCCATGTCATGGGGATGTGGGGAGCCGCTGTGGTCAGAGTTTCGATCTCTGGATCGAAAGGTCCCGAAACGTGCTCGTTAAATCTGTTGGGTCCGGATCTTTTGGAAACTGCAGTCATTTCGCAGTTTCCCATGGGTACATGTCTCCGGAGAATATTTCCCTCCCCTTCAGGGACATGTCTAAATTTTGGAGGTAGCGCGCAATAGATAGCAGCATCTGTCACGTATGTTTGTGTGTGGTGTGGGTTGTGTCTGTCTTACTTGACGAAGGTTTATAAGAGTTTCTCTGACCAAGCACATAAGCCTGAAAATATATGTATACCAACCGACCATCATTCATGCCCATATATGCCGAGATTCGAATTCGAGACTGTTTCTATATATATAGAAACAGTCTATATATCTCTCTATCTCTCCATATTAAAAAAAAGTAAGCTTTTTTGATCTGTACAGCGCAATTTTTAGAGTACATCTCCAATTTTTTTACTGAAGGTCTCAATTGGTTTAAGTCTCATGTCCACAAAATAATTTTAAAAAAATCCAATTAGTTTTTTTAATTAAAAATTAAAAAAGGGCTTTTTTGACTAAAATCGAAAAAAAAATGGCTTCTACGATTTTTCTGAATTTTTGGTATTTTGTAGACTTCTTATGTATGAACAAATTACTAATTGCATGTATGTTCAATATATATCCGGTTTGTAAGTTATGGGGGTTTTTTATTTTATTTTTTGTTATTTACAGTCATGCTTTTTGATCTGTACGGCACAATTTTCACCAATTTTCTCCCATTTTTTTACTGAATGTAGAAAAGAGTATAGGTTTTTTGTCTGCAAAGCATTTTTTTAAAATTCAAATTAGTTTTTTTAATAAAAAAATAGTTTGTAAAAGGGCAAAAAAGGCGTTTTTAGCCTAAATTGAAATAAAAAAAATTGGCTTCTACGATTTTTCTGAATTTTTAGTATTTTGTAGACTTTTTATTATGAACAAATTGCTAATTGCATATATACCCAATATATAACCGGTTCGTAAGTTATGGGTACTTTTTTTTTTTGGAATTACAGTCATGATTTTTTAATCTCTACGACACAATTCTTATAGTACAACTCCAATTTTTTTTTGGAACGTAGAAAATGGTCCATATTTTATCTCCACAAAATATTTTTAAAATATTCCAATTAGTTTTTTAATTAAAAAATAATAAAAAAGCCGAAAATTGCATTTTGCCTACCAAAATTTATAAGTTTTCAACCAAACCAAACATAGTGTTCGAAAAATGTTTTATTGGTGTAATTTCACTTTAAATGATACCAAAAATGAAAACATATTTTTTTTCAATCATTGTCGCTTAACAATCATTAAAAAATTCACATTATTTTTTTAATTATTTTAATACGCACATTGAATACTACAACTGAAATCACAGTTGCATTTTTTTTTCCTTGTAATGGCAACATCAACATTTTTTTGTGCTTAACGGTGCTTTGGAGAGTGTAGTGTTAGAAAAAAGTGTGAAATCAAAAATATTAGCTTTGTTTTATTTATTCTTATTGTTATTAATTCTTTTTTTTGCAGACCGTTTTTTGTGTTTTGAGGTTTTTCTTCGTACCGCTTTGTGAAAATTTATTATTATTTTTTTTCGTATTTAAAAAAAATGTAAATTCAATGGATGCTATTGTTTCAATTTGTGTAATAAATGGAACCCAGCAAAGGCATGGATGTTTAAAGTTTTCAAGAAATGGGTAAGTTGAATATAGTTCATGCACTGTAGTTTTGATTTCTTTAGTTAGGGTTAGTCGATAAAGTGAAATATTAAGAGGCCTTTGGTTTGGTTTCGTTAAGGCTTAGTTTATAGTTTAAATTGTATGGATATTGTACTAACTTGTTACTATTTACTACAATGGAAGGGATCGTGTTGCAAAAGCCGTTAAAAATTGTTGCTATTCCGTTGCAAAATGGGTAAAAATTTTGTCTATGTGTTTCTGTCGTCCTTTGTGCGTCTGTTGTGGCGAGCTGGGTAATGGGCTATAAAGCCTACAATCTCCTTTCTAGAGGGCGCAATCACTGTCATTGTAATAAAATTATAATTTCTGTACTTTATGTTGTCATATGAATATATTTGTACTCATTTACGCGAAAGTTATAGGTAGGTACTTTTGGTTCGTCGAATTAACCTCTTGCGTTACATAATTCGGGTTTTCAATTATTTAAAATTTGAATCTGTAGCCTGTCTGTTCTTTTCCTCTGAAAAAAAAAATACAAATAATACATTCTGAAATTTCCTAATTTGAAAAAAAAAGTTTCTGGAGCTGCTGGGCTCGGGTTCGAATCCCGGCAAAGGCATGGATGGTTGTGTTTGTCAATAAATGGGGGGGGGGGTTGTTATTTGTCTATGTGTTTGTGTCGTCCTTTGTGTGTCTCTTGCGACTGTCTCTTCTGGCGAGCTGGGTAATGGGCTGTAAAGCCTGCAATCTTCCTTCTAGAGGGCGCAATGACTGTCATTGTAATAAAATTACATTTTCTGTACTTTATGTTGTCATATGAATATATTTGTATTCATAGTATTCAGTTACGCGACAGTTTATTATTATCTTATCTTATGACAATTCTAGGTTATTTATGAACAGTCTGTCTGTCTGAAACCATGCTACAGCACAAACTAAAAGGGGCTGTAAAGCCTACAATCTCTTCTAGAGGGCGCAATCACTGTTGTATCTGCTTTAATAAAGGTGTAAGCTGCAGAAAATTTGTAATACAAAATCTAAGAATGTAGTCTGGTACAACCACGAATGTATACCAATTCTAGAGATTAGCTGTCGTGCTTATTTTACACCCTGGGCTTAACAGTAAAAAGTTTTTTCGTCTCTGTGTATAGCACATTCGTAATTTAGTCATTTGACCGACGATAAATGTATCATGGAGGATCTGGCAATAGCTTCGCAGTCTTGTTTTCATTTTTCTTGAATTACTTTTGTTTTGGTAGGTTCGTTGGTCGAGATATATTCAGGTTTTTTTCGGTGACCAAGCACACTAACCTGAATATAAATAACTTTGGTCTGCAAAACAAAAGTAATTCGAGAAAATGAAGGCGAGATTGTGAAGCTGTTGCCAGATCCTCCGTGAAACAACCCCATTTATTCATTACACTAATATTGCGTGCAAAATACTTCTGACGGCTAATTAATGTTGAAAAGTTTTGACCAAAAAGTAGGATTTTAAATGTAATTCCATTAATTTTCAAGAATTTTACTGATAACATTAATTCTTTATTATCCAAAGTAAAAGGAAAATGTGCTTTAATTAAAACCATCTTTGTGGTCCGGTGCTTTCAAATAATTATTCGAATCACTCATTAAAAAGTGACTAAATTTTTTACCAGACCCTAAAGTAGGAATTTACCGACATTTTATGTCTACAACTCCAAATTTTTTACTGAAGGTATCAATTGGTATAAGTGTCAGGTCCACAAAGCGTATGGTGGCCAGCCATGTCTATTCACTAGCGGTTTTTAAGGCATTGAAGTAGAAATTGAAATGTAACGTGGGTAAAGTTTGGTTTGCTTTTTATTTTAGTGTTTGGTTTTTCTTTACGGCCTCGAGGAGGTAGCAGTGCGCAATCTAGCTTGCGAGCCTAGGGGCGAAGCCCCTACGAAGATTGCACAGCAATCCAAGGGTGCGAACCGAGTTATTACTCGCTTGCGAGCCTAGGGGCGAAGCCCCTACGATGAGATTGCGCAGCAATTGAAGTGTGCGAGCCGAGTTATTACTCGCTTGCGAGCCTAGAGGCGAAGCCCCTACGATGAGATTGCACAGTAATCCAAGGGTGCGAGCTTGGAGGCTGAGAGAGATTGGGCAGCGGGCGAAGCCCCCTACCGGCCTCAAAATTCTCAAAACTAAACTGTATTCGTTAAAAGTATTCAGGTTTTTATCGGTGACCAAGCACACTAACCTGAATATAAATAACTTTGGTCTGCAAAACAAAAGTAATTCGAGAAAATGAAGGCGAGACTGTGAAGCTGTTGCCAGATCCTCCGTGAAACAACCCCATTTATTTATTACACTAATATTGCTTGCAAAATACTTCTGACGGCTAATTAATGTTGAAAAGTTTTGACCAAAAAGTAGGATTTTACCTGTAATTCCATTAATTTTCAAGAATTTTACTGAAAACATTAATTCTTTATTATCCAAAGTAAAAGAAAAATGTTCTTTAGTTAAAACCATCTTTGTGGTCCAGTGCTTGGAAATAATTATTCGAATCACTCATTATAAGTGTCAGGTCCACAAAGTGTATGGTGGCCAGCCATGTCTATTCACTAGCGGTTTTTAAGGCATTGAAGTAGAAATTGAAATGTAACGTGGGTAAAGTTTGGTTTGCTTTTTATTTTAGTGTTTGGTTTTTCTTTACGGCCTCGAGGAGGTACCAGTGCGCAATCTACTAGCTTGCGAGCCTAGGGGCGAAGCCCCTACGATGAGATTGCGCAGCAATTAAAGGGTGCGAGCCGAGTTATTACTTGCTTGCGAGCCTAGAGGCGAAGCCCCTACGATGAGATTGCACAGTAATCCAAGGGTGCAAGCTTGGGAGCTGAGAGAGATTGGGCAGCGGGCGAAGCCCCCTACCGGTCTCAAAATTCTCAAAACTAAACTGTATTTGTTGAAAGTTCACCATCTTTAACCGCAACCAGGTGTTTACCTCTTTGTCTGTGCAAGCCAATCTTGGCGCGCGTATCGCCCGATTAGCATTCCTGCATTGGCAGTATCCTTTTAATAGTCTTGCATGTTTCTTTGTGGAGCAAACAAAGAGAAATTGCGTAGTAATTCTCGGGGGTTGTCGAAAGGAAGCGAGCAGGGGGTGAAGCCCCCTGCCGGCCGCGAAGCGGCCAATGGAATTGCGCAGCAATTCCGGGGGTTGGCGAGCGATAGCTAGCAGGGGGCGTAGCCCCCTAGTATATATATATATATATATATATATATATATATATATATATATATATATATATATATATATATATATATATATATATATATATATACATGTAGTTTTTCTCGTCAGCTACCGATTGATGCTTGCATGCTGGAACAGAGATTCCAAGAAGCGACCCAGTTTCTCCGAGATCCAGGTGTGCCTGCTTCAAATGCATCAGCGCCTCGTGCGCGCCGCGGAAGAACAGTCCGAAAGTGTCCCGGCTCAGCACACCGTGTACTATAACTCCACAGAGATCTACGACAACATGGAAGACTATGTCTTGGAGGAGGAGTTTGTGTGAAACATGTTTACAAGTGTGTATTATGACATTCTTACGTAGTGCATTATGAATACCGCCAATGCGAGTAACTTTGAACATGGACAGCTGGACATGGACCTCTGGTCCAGGAGTCGGAAACAGATTTGTTCGAAAATTTATAATTGTAAAATCCTCATATTTGAAATAAGTATGCATTTTTTTAAAGGTTGCAACATAGGCTTAAATTTCATATAAGATTTTTCTATTTTAGTTTTGGCAACACCAAAAAAGTGTCTTTTATTTCTACGAGCATGGAAGAACCAAAAAAAAAAGAAAAAAAAAACCTCCAAACTTGCATTTAGAATTGTTGAAAATTGCTTTGGTCTATACTGTATACTATTCTTTACTCTATTGGGAATAATGTGTCACCATTTAATTTATTCAATGTTGAATATTTCGAATGCTGGATTTAATTGTAGGTCACTGGGAAACTTTGGACCCGAATGATTTCCTTATGCTGCATTACATATTCAACAAGAAGTTCTAAAAGAACTAAAATAGCTTACTTTCCTGTTACTTAAATACTTACTAAAATTCTTATCTTAATAAAACAAGGTTCGTTATAGTAAGAGACATCAACAACCGTTTCTACATTAAATTTCCATATATTAGAATAAATTTCACTAAACACAGCATCCAGCCATAATTTCAACTTCTTAAAGCCAATTATTTTCATTAATTTTCTATCTCTAATAAAATAAATATTACTTATCGTCCGCATGATTATTTGCAGTTATAAATAAATATTTAATTATTCGCAGAACAAAAACCATAAAACTATTCCAAAATGCACTTTAAATAGGAAATGTAAATTAACTGGTAGTTTTGTAACCGAATCTGTCACTTAACCCGCTTTCACACAAAAGTTGTGTTCAACAGGTAAAAAAAACACCAAACAGCATTAATTCTATATTAAACATTTACCCGCTAAATTCGGCTAGTTTCATTGATTTTATTTCGAAAATTAAATATTATTACTTAAATCGTTTGCAAAAATTTATGCTTCAAAGAATAAATATTTATATTTCCTACATTTAAATAGAATGAGAACATTGCATACCAACATACAGAATCTCGAAGTGAAATATATTTGACGTTATTTCAAACTGATCGATGCTGCAAGAATAAATTTGTTTTAATTTATTGTCCAAAAGACTTAAAGTTTCTAGAGCGATTGTTGCGATGGCAATGGTGTTTTAATTTTAATAAAAATGGCTTCCTATGCTTTTCAATAAGAATCAAATTTTGAATTTTTTTTTAATTAATCGAAGTATTTAGAATTCGAATTCTTTTCTGAAATTTTCAATGTATTCTCATTTTGATACGCTGAATTTTTTGACGTATCTCACTTCTCCGTAGCATTTGTAGTTTGCAACAGCGATTTAAATGACTCGAAATTGAATTTCAGTGCTAGTTCAAAGGTAAATACATCGACAAATAGTGGATTTATGTCCGTCCGATCGTACAGACAGACGGACAAAAAATATGAAAGTAGGGTGTATGAGGTTATACCTTTCTAGTAAAAAAAGAATTTTTAAGATCAGATTGATAGAACTGATTTTGGGAGGGGGGTACGGACAGAAGACGGACGGACATCGACAGCATGTCAATACCTATTTTTTCATTTCTTTTAATTCTTCGAATTAAAAAAAAAAGAAAAGTAGGCTAATAAAAATGAGCGAAAAGTCAGATTTTTTTTAGCTTTATTTTAAACAATTCATTTTTATCTTTTTCTTATTGATATTCCATATTGTTAGGTATTTTTAAAACTGCTTTTAAACTTATTATGAACTAAGTACAATATTTAAAATTGTTACTACTTGAAATGTAAGCATTTTCGAATTCCAATATACTAATATTTTTTAGCCTACTTTTCTTTTATTTTAATTCGTAGAATTCTATTTGTCTGTATTCTATTTTAATTCGAAGAATTAAAAAAAAATAAAAGTAGTTATTGACGTGCTGTCGATGTCCGTCCGTCCGTCTGTCTGTCTGTCCGCACCCCCCCTTCCAAAATCGGTTCTATCAATCCGATCTTAAAAACTATTTTTTTATTAGAAAGGTATGACCTCAAAAATCCGACTTTCATACTTTTTGTCTGTCTGCCTGTGCGATAAGACGGACATAAATCTACTACTTGTCAACGAATTTCCCATTGGATTAGCATTGCATTCAATTTCAAGTCATTTAAATCGGTTCTATCTATCCGAACTTAAATTTTATTTATTAGAAAGGTTTGACCAAAGAAACCCCAACTTTCATACTTTTTGTCCGTCTGTCTGTACTATAGGACTGACATAAATCAACTATTTGTCTACGAATTTCCCATTGGATTAGCATTGAAATTCAATTTCGAGTCATTTAAATCGCTGTTGCCAACCCAACAATGGCATAAGAAGCTTTATTCATTTAAAAATAATATTATTTGAAGCAAAATTTATTTTGGTTATAAATCAGTTTAGAATGACGTTAAAATGTGATTATTTGATTGTTTATTATTTGTTTACTAAGTAAGTGGCAAGGCATATTTCTTTTACTTATAATCCTGATTAGTTTTAATTTACATTTTTTTATTTTAAGTTCCTTTTGGAGTAGTTTTATGGTTTTTGTTCTATGAATAATTAAATGTTTATTTACAACTGCAAATAAATCATGCAGACGATAAGTAATATTTATTTTATTTGCGATAGAAAATTAACGAAAATAATTTATTTCGGAACTTTAAATTATAGCTGGATGCTGTGTTTAGTGAAATTTATTCCTAATGTTTAAAAATGTAATGTAGAAACTGTTGCAGATGACACTTACTGTTACGAACCTAGTTGTTTCCCGATAAGAAATTTAGTAAGTATTTAAGTTACAGAAAAGAAGACTATTTTAGTTCTTTAAGAACTTCTTGTTTTTGTTTATTTTCTTTTCATAATAAAATTGTTTGCGTTTTGTTTATGAAAATAATTATTATAAAAATCTGTTTTTTTTAATTACATAAGTAACGAGAGCTTCATGAGAGTTATGAATTATGTCCTCGTATTTGACTTGTAAAAAAATGTCTGCTAAAAGTGTTCACTTCTATTTGACTTGTAAAAAAATGTCTGCTAAAAGTGTTCTTAAGTATTGCTGCGAAATCATTGGGCGAGAAGCAGCATAAACTTAAACAAATTTAATTTTAATCGGGCTAAAAATTAAGATTTTTTTAGCAATTGTAATTCATCCACACTGCACTTTTCTACCAAACAACTAATATAAACTTAAATTCATTGAAATCAAATACTACTTTCAAATATTGAAGGCTTAATAGTATTTTTTCCCTGTTTTTATCTTGAAATCGCCAAATAAACTTTAAAAACTAATACTTCTAATGTTTAGTATTATTATTATTATTGCCCATTTAAGGTAGGCGAATACCTAAAATTTTAAAATTTTTACTATTACTTTAATCTTTTCCAAATTTGGCATAGTGATTTCAAATAAAATGACCAATGCTTTTTAGGCAATTTTTTCTATTTAAATATAATTGATTTATTTTAAACGGTGTTTTTCTACTAAAAAAGGGGGTTTACGCTAACACTTCTAGCATAAAAAGTTTTACACTAATTTACCTGAAATTTTTTACAGATGCTATTTTAATATACATCTGTGCCATGAACCTCTAACATCTGGTGTAAATATAGTAGTTTTTGTTAAAAAAAATGTCAAAGTGTAAGTTTATCGAAAAAAAAAATGTTGATTGGTAGTTGCGAGTACGGTAGTTCCTTAAACCCATTGCACTTACGGCACCATCTGCGCATGCTCAACATCTGCCGGAAATCCAGCTCTCTTACGGAAAACCACTGCGCTTGCGCAGACGGATACTGAAAGGGAAAGACAGTTTGTCACGTTGGCTTATTATCGCCCAAAGTTGATAAGGTTTTGGGAATAAAAATAACATGTTGATTGAGATGAAATCGATCCTCGTTGCGGAAGAATGGAATAAAAAAAAAGATAGAATCCTAAAAAATAATCATAAAAAACAAACTCGTCTCTTGACCAGGGTTCTAAATTACGAGGCATCGTCAATTATGGCCAATTACGGCCAACAATTACGCCTCGTAATTTAGAACTCTGGTCAAGTTACGAGGGTGTTTTTTTTTTTTTCGAAAAAGATTGAAATCATAAATAAGAAACTCGTCTCTTGACAAAGGTTCTAAATTACGAGGAACAACCAATTATGGCTAATTACGGCCAACACATCCAATTACGCCTCGTAATTTAGAACCCTGGTCAAGAAACGAGTTGGTTTTTTATGATACCATTCTCCCCCCCCCCCCTTCTTGATTAGTAAGTATCTCAAAGTTTTTTGCATTTGGAATATTCATTACAGCTACAGACCACTCTGAATAGAGATCGTTATTTTATAACCACCCTGTATAATTTAAAATGTATTATGGATCTGGAAGTTGCTTTTTAACTGATAACCATAATTTCTAAAGCCATGCTAAATGACTGGTGTACGTTAAATCCGTCGTGGTCACTAAGTCCTCCAAGTTATCATACCAAATCAATACATGTGACAAGTCAATTCTGGGGATCCTCTAGTTGGCCTCTGTCTCTAAAAATTAGATGGATCCATTTAAGTGTGTGTGTTGTATCTCTCTTGCTTGACGAAGGTTTATAAGCGGGTTTGATTATGTAAAGTCTTACATCAATTGATCCCAGAATAAAATAGGCTTAGAATTGGACAGTGTTATAATCCAATAATTCTATTATAATCCATAAACGCACACGTTCGGCGAGGGTAAACGCTTGATATTCAATAACAACCTAAACCTTCACTACAACCCTATCTAACAACTTGGCGATATTTTACTTGGCTGCTCACAAAAACGTTTCGCTCTCAAGTCGAGATATCCGCTTGCGCAGATTTCCGGCACTGCCGTTAGATTAGCCACATTGTGTTTGTTTCAAGTTAATTCATAAAATTTGTCGTAAAACACATTCTTGTGATTTGTTTGTAACTCTAGAGGGTCATTGCACGGATCAGTTCAAAACGAAGAATTTAACACATAATCCATGTTTATCGGAGGAAAATTCAATGCGGTAGGCTTGTTGGCGTGAACCTCTTTTTTTAGTTGAAAAACACCGTTTAAAATAAATAAATTATATTTAAATTTAAAAAACTGCCTAAATAGCATTATTCATTATATTTGAAATCACCATGCCAAATTTGGAAAAGATTAAAGTAATAGTAAAAATTTTAGAATTAGGGGGAATTTTGGGTATTCGCCTACCTTAATTCGATTCAAATGACCAAAAAACAGTGAAAGATATGTTTAGTAAGTATTTCATGATTGGACCAAAGTTACCTTCCTGGCCTCTCATCGTATCCTAACTTTTTTTAGCTAGTACCATTTAAAAAATAATAATATTAAAATTTAACAAAAGTGCTGGCAAAATATTCCTAAAAGTAAAGTAAATGTAGTTGTTTTAAGAATTAAAAATAAAATCATCGATACTTCTTAAGTTGCATGGTAGTTATTTACTTTATTATTACATTTTACTATGTACAGTTGAGCTCCAATTATCAGAAGCGTTGTAGGTTACCCGAATTTCAGAATTTTGTTTTCACCCAGCCATTTGTTTCTGTTTGTTGTATATCATGTCTAGTAACTTTTTTTCGGAGCGATCAAAAAAAAAAAATTACAATTCCTGATATGCATCAGAGACGACTAGGGTTACTGAAATATCTGCGTATGAGGGTTGTGACATGATCCACTCACCTGATTGGTTTTAGCGTAGCCATGCTCCCGAGATGCGGAGCTGTTATTTTCTCTCCGTAGACGTTACACGGTGACTCAGCGAAGCTCTACTAAATCGCTTCTAAACGATATAATCAAAGGAACTTAACCACTATTTGTTATTGATTTTGTTTTTAATGATTTACATTCTTCAATATTTATTATTTTTTGGATTAAAATTTTTAACAGTAAAGCTGTAATTCATGTTTTAATACTGGCGTGTGTCATTGCTATGGAATACAAAAGTTGTTTATATTCGGAAAAAGTGTATAAAGCCACACATTTTTTTTTTTATCTTTGTATAGCAAATTAAACAAAATGTGGACTGTTAAAGTTCTAAAAATAGTATTTTTTATCATTATATTACCAGAAAATGCTATTTTTAATGTCGAAGCTAGCATCGGTATTTGGCATGTCTTTTGCATGCGTTGGCGGAACAATTGTTGGCGGGAAATCATAACGTAAACAAACCGCAAATCAAAGTCATTGCTTATAGTCCGACCACGCTAAGTTGGCAATCAAAATATTTACATTGTGGACCAGTCCACTTCGAAAAAAGGTAAGGAAGGTTTTGGGCAAGAGTTACTATGTTTGGCGATTCATTGCTTTTGGGCGCATATTTCTTTAAGGTTTAGAAACAGACTATCAATCGAAGGGCAGATCGAACTTGCATCGGGATTACTCTTATATTTCCCATTAATATTTAAGTTATAGCGTACCTCGGTGTAAATCCCAGTCACGGTCATATTTTTAAGTTTTAAAACCTTTCATCAAAATGAAAAAAAAAAATCATAGAAGTATACTGGGAAATATACTCAAGTGGAACTTATAACTTAACTACGAGTTTGTTTATTAAAATTGAACTTTTTTTCAGCAATGGTTAATTAAATTTCTGTAAAATAATCATAGATTTAGTTATTTCACGATTCAAAATATCATAGAAATACACGTGCGATCGTTAACCGCTACTAGCAATCAACAACAATCTTCTGTAGCCTATAACTGATGTGTAGCTCTAGTGTGATAGATTGAACTAGACCAACAATCCCCTCTTCTCGCCAAACGCCTTGAGCTGGCAACCCTTTTTTCTTCTGCTTAAAAACCTCAATTCAAAGTGGAATCGTCCACAATGTAAATATTTTGATTGCCAACTTAGCGTGGTCGGACTATACTGAAAATTGAAAGCATTCTTATTTCTTCCAAACTAAGCAACATCATAATGTTTATACGTGTAAAACTGGAATCAATAATTAGTTTCGTTTTATTGGCGAGTTTGGCTGAACGATAACGATTCTAGCATGGCACACCTGCTAAGCTTCTTGGCGTTACCCTGTACAGCTGTGGAAATAAAAAAGTACCCACTTGAGGTTATTTCCTCCGTTATTCATCCTAAAGAATCGGACCTTTTTGACATTGTGAACAATTAACATTCTGAGTTAATTGCATGACACAAAATTTGCATAAGGGGCCATCTTCATATTAAAAATGTTACTAACTTTAAAATTTCCAATAGCAACACCCCTTTTTGAATCCATATTTCAAATCTCTGACCTACAGTGGTGGAAATTTTTTTATGAGCTAACATTCTTTTCACCAGATATCGCTTTGTATTAAGTGCTAACAATTCAAATTTTGTGTGTTGAATATTCAGAGCACAATAAAGGAATTTCACACTTAATTTTTTTCAAAAAATGATATTAAATAAAAATATATCTGATTTTAGTTTTTAAGCATGTCAAATGATGGAAATTGATTTATGAACTCAAATGTATTTTGAACCCAGGTACCAAATATTTTAACTAGTTCTTCATTTGAACTTCAGGGCAGCTTACTATCAGTGTTTATAAATAAGATTAAGGCAAAATTTGTTGAAATTGATCTGTTTTATTCCCATTTTACTAAATAGGAAAGCTTGCGGGACTGCCTGAAGCCAAAAAGGTAAAAAATGACCCTTATATAATATTGTAATAAATCTGTATGATAAATTAGCATATTAATTAAAAGATCAATAAATACAATTCATAAATATTTGAAGAATCGTTCTGATTTCGGCAAAAACCATCATTAAAAAAGGTGTAACTATCGTGGGACGAGGGACAAAAGCAGGATTATTGAACTTGTATCCCAAAAACTTACCATTTGTGTCAGCATTTGTGCATTACAGGGCGAATTTGTTATGAACAATCACTTCCTATAACTCAAAGAAGAGTAGGACAAATATTGATATCGTCGTCGAACTTGAAATGTTCCAAAATGAAGGCTGGTTCAAAGCTTACTCTTCACCATAAGAACAGGCTATTAAAATATAGTCGTAACTACATGAAAATGGATTAAATGGGGGTGGAGGGAGCGAAATGGGAAAAAAGTGACATTTGCTGATGAAAAAAAGTTCAATTGGGGTGGACGTGATGGTTTAAAATGTTATTGAAAGGATCTTCGGAAATAACCAAGATCTGTCTTCAGCAGAAATGTTAGTGGGGGAAGTTTGATGGTTTGGGCCCCGATATCTTATGATTGAAGAAACAAGGTTATGTTTCTGAAGGGCTGACAAACATAACTTTATTGCAGATTACTTCTAGAAAATTCTTTATTTCCTTTTTGCATGGCAAAACTATGCTCGTGATTAGATTTTTATGCATGATAATGCAAGTACCCCCAATTCAAAAGAAATGGAAAACTGGTTAAATGAACTTAGTGTTGTTCATTTAGATCATCCTGACAATAGCCATGACTTAAACCCCAAGAATAATGTCTGAGAACAATTGGTTTGAATAATTTACTCAAATGGAGTATGGTTTTAATGAAGTGTGCATTAGTTAAGGAATAGAAGGACTTAATCATTAAAAACTGCAAATTGCTTGACCAAAACTTGACCCAAAGTTTTGTGTTGTCTATGTAAAACAAAATCAAGGAAGCATTAGCGACAAAAAATAGTTTTAGCCATTATTAATTGAGATTAAATGTAAAAGTTCATAAATCAATTTCCCTATGCTAAAACTAAAATATCAACAAAATAAATTGTTTACTAATTTATATAAAATTTTATTTACGTGTATAATTTATAATGCAAAGCCTGTATAATATATAAAATTTAAATCGATAAAAATGCATTTAATAAAGAAATGCTGTTAAAAAACTGTCAATTCATAAATCAATTTCCACCACTGTATGTTAATACGAAATGTCAAGTTTTGTTACTTTTTAAGCATTATTAAAGGAGTTAGAGACGTTCAAAGTTTAGGTCCCATAATGTTAAATGAGTTGCACATAGAAAAACTATCCCGATCTATAAGTAATTAAGATAATGAAACGAATTTTTTACTGAAAAGAAATTATAATAACCCAAACAAAATGCATTCAATATGGGGTATTTAAAACATTTTTTATATTTTTAAATAATTATTTTATTGATTTTTTTAAAAAAAATATGAATGGTAACCCCTTAATATTTTTAAAGAAATAAATTTAAGACAAGAAGTTTAAGCGAAATCCCGATTTTTAAAAATGTTTATTCATAATTTGCTGAGTAAATCACAAAATACTTTATAATTACCCTTTAGGGGACTGTGTATAAGATTACGTGTGTAATTGATAAATGAAGACGGCTTTGCATGCATGTTTGCTTGTCATTTTAGAGATGGACCCCTAAAGGTCCACAAGTGATTCGATTGAATAACTCGTCAAATATTCATCCAAATGTAACAAAAACTTAGATTTGAGGATTTTCAAGAGTGCTTAACATTTCTAAGTTATTAAAATTGGGTGTTGCTATTGGAAATTTCAAAGATCGTAATATTTTTAATATGAAGACGGCCCCTTATGCAAATTTTGTATCGTGCAATTAACTCAGAATGTTAATTGTACACAATCTCAAAAAGGTCCGATTCTATAGGGTGACTAACGAATGAAATAACCTCAAGTGGGTACTTTTTTATTTCCACAGCTGTACAGCGAACTTTTCAAAATCGCGCCAAAAGTCGTCCGATAACCCAACCGAAATGATAGAATAGGTTAGGATAGGTTTGAACTATCGTCGCATTAGAGCTGCACGAGGGAGAACCGAAAAAACGTGTTTGTTTATAACACCGGCTGTTCGGACGTTCTGATACAAAATATCGGTCTACATAATGTAATGCTGAGATATGTAACAAGAAAGTCCGAACATTTTAAGCGACGAAATATTGAAGAATATAGATAATTAAAAACAAAATCAATAATTTTAAAGCTCAAAACCAATATTTAATTCACAACTCATCGAACAAAGCAACCTCCTCTCAGTGCTTTACGCGTGGTTGCACGGATCAGCTGTCCAGTCAAGCGAGTACCCACTTGTTTGCGTCTGGGCATTCCGGAGTTATTTTGACTGTATCAACTTGACCCTGTATCAACTAGACCCGGTATCCCTATTGAAACGGTGTCTTCCCCGTGACGAGAATCCCTTTTACGCGAACACTGGTGTTCGGAACTTAACAATAGCACTGCCATGGGGTGGAAAAGGGGTTGTATATGCGATGATGTTGGTGTCTCTTTTGTTATTCCTAAAGGAATCACACGTAAATTGTAGGAAGGATTTTCACTACATGGTCCCTCAACAGGTGACCAGTTTTTATGCCCTGTCTAGAAAGGGAACCCAGCACTGAAGTAGGCGTGTCGGAAGAGGACACTACACTGGGGGGGAAGCTTTGAAATGTTCATTTGGAAATGTTATACCAAAATACGGCCATCTTTGGTCACTGAAATGCACTAGTATTTTGGTATTTATCAGATTAAAAAAAGTTACTTATTTTTAAATTTAAGTTACTGTTTAACCTATCAAGGGAGACTTTGTGAATGAACTTAACACCTTCATTTCCGTATAAAAATGTACACTTTAAGATTCGTGTTTCGTGTAACCCTAAATATATTCTATATAAATTTCAAGACAATGGTCTTCATTCGTTTAATACATTTTGTTTAGTTTGCTAAACTCAATTTGTTCTACAGTAATTATTCAGAACGATTCCCTTTGTTTGCCTTATACAATTTGTTTAGGTTGATAAACTTAAGCAGAAAGCTCATTTTAGCGAGGCAAATTTTCTTGCTAAACGCCGTTAATGAGCTAAAGTTAGAGAAATTAAGGCTAAAATAATGCATTATTAAAATATATTTCTTTACTTATGCGAAAAACCAAAAATGTTTCACTCTAATAACTACCTAAAGCTAAATTGCTCCAGAAAAATTATCTCCTCCTAAAAGACAATGTATATTGAGAACTGAAATATGAAATTCTCCTAGGCACAGAAAAACTATTCATTTTACTACAAATTAAAATTCTTCTAAATGAAGTATTGTAATAGTTTGAGTACTCTACTAGATTTTTGGACTTTTTTTTAATTGAAAATAACTGAAAAAAGGGAAGGCAACGTTGATATTTCTTTTGTCTATCTGGACTTCCGTCTCAAATCAAAACTCAGTATTATCCGTTCCGTCCGATTTTAAAAATTATTTTGTGTTACCAACGGTATCACATCAGCGACCTATATTTTCACTTCTTTTTCTTTGAGGCACTGTGGCTTAATGGTAGAGCTTCGCTTTTCCACGCCACAGGTCCGGGGATCGAATCCCGGATTAGGCGAGGTTGACCCATCCTTTCATCCCTTGAGTTAGTCGATAAAATGGTTCCCAAGCATGCTTGGGAACTAAACACTGGGTTTCCGCTTGGGGCTGGCCAACTTACCGGGACATATGCCTAGCACCCCAGAGCCCTGATGGGTCACGAAATCTGAAATGGGCAAGGCAGGCCTTGGACCGTTCACGGGCTGTTGCGCCGAGGAGCTTAGTTTATTTCATTATGTGTCAACAGTCCACACAGTTAAATCTCATTGCCATTTATTCATTATATATTTAAAAAAAAAAAAAGCTGTTTCACGTCAGCAATCGCATGGGAAACGTATATAAATTAGAAAATTTATTTTCGTCATTAAATCAGTTCGGAATTATGTAATAACGTCCAGCAAAATGTGATTCTTTGATCTTTCATTATTTGTACGGAAAGCGGCAAGCAGCATTCTATTTTTTTTTTGCATTAAGAGCTGGTCAGTTTTGATTTGCGTTTCAGCGTGTATAACTGTATCAATGCTTGAAAATAAGAAATTATCATTGTGATAATTTATTTTGTGAGTTTTTGTTATCTTAAAGGAAATTAAAAAAGGCATCGATGAGAGGTTATTTGTAGGTAATATACTGATAGATAGTTGGAATGTTGTTGTATTTGTCTTTCAAAAATATTCTAAATACTGGGAAATTCAAACTAAGAATAAATCAAGAAATTTCAAAATAGAAAATGAAAAAAATGATTTGTAAGCTTTGTTTTCCAGTTTCAGAGCTAGCAATTTTGCATTACTATTCCTAGAACTGCAAATGCACTTAGCAAATGATAAAGAATATTAATTGAATTCGAGAGAAATTTATTGAAAATAGTCATTTTCTTTTAAAAGCTCGATTATGGCAAAATGCTGGGTGATTTTGCTTTTTAAGGAGTATAAATTGTGAGGAGTAGCGTTTATAGGTGAAGCTTATGATTCCAAACCTACTTATTTTTTCATAAGAATTTCTGTGAATATTTAAGTAACAGGAAAGCAGATGATTTTAGTGCTATCATTAGTTTCTCTTTTTTTTTTCTCTCGGTACAAACATGGGACTTGTGTCTCGCTTGAATTAGGGTTGTTGGGAGAGAAGAACCAAGTAAGAAACAGGTTTCCTTACACCAGGTCAGGCAATGATTTGTTATTGCCGCCAAAGAGGCCTGGCGTAGACAGATTCTTATGCTTTGAAGGGTTTTTCCCCATGTGCTCTTCCTGTGTGTTTATTTGCTATGTTTTTAAGTTAATATACTATTATTGAAAATTGTTTGACTTGTAATTTCAATGGGTGAAATTTAACGTTTGTTGAAATTGCTACTTTGTTTAAATTTTTTAATGCTGTTAACACAACGTCAATTAATTTACCAAGACCGTCAGGAAACGGTTAAAAATATCACGCACTATCAATTTAGGGTTGAACCATAATCAGGTAGAGCGTATTCTTACAGAATGTAGTTATACGCTTGATAACGTTATTATGCTTGTCAATTTACGGTAAATGAACGTTTAATTACGCTAAAATAGTTATAAGGCAGACTGTAATCTTACATTCAAGAACCGTAATTTCACTACTGTATTAGTTTGCATCGTTAAATTACGGGCTTCGGGAAATTATGGGCTTTAGTGTATTTTAACGGTGCATGAACGGAAACTCTGCTGCCGGAGCAAGCCCATAATTTTACTGGGATATTTTTTAACAGTGTATATTTTTTAGGGTTTGCAAGTATCATTTTTAACAGATTCATCTAAATGTTTCTAAATGCCTATATTGTTACATTGTTTAAATATATGCATTTCATTTCGAACACAATTTATTTAAATGTCGAATTTAAGGGGTCTTAGGAGTTTTAAAAACGTACAAAAGATGTATGTACTAAAAAGCATAGTTTGCGATTTTATGTAATTTTTTAACTATTTAATATACTATAAGTATAATTTTTTTATATGTAATTCTATAAGTTTCATCTACTATAAAACAAATTTTAAAATTTATGAAACTTAAGACAAAAGTGAAATAAATGATAACAAACAAAAAAGTATTTACAAAAGCTCTGACAGTTGTTAGCTCCGATGAGAGAGAAAAGGAGCGAAGAAAAATACAGAACGGACGTCTCCACCCTTTCCCCTTTGGTTAAGGTTAAGTGTGTAACAAACAATTAGTCTTCAAAGAATAACTTTTTGTGACAACAAAGCCAACGGTCGTTCTCAGATCTCATTCTTAAATGAGTGCGACAAAAATAAAGTAACGCCCATGTACACAAGGTTTCAAAATCAATCCCAGAAACAACATAATCTCAAAGTGTCATAATGACAGGCAATCATTAGAGAATTCTAAAAGGCATTGTACTGGTCACTACAGATGTTTGAGTATGAACCATTGAATAGAAATTTCGGCCATTCTTAGGGGGTAAGGGAAGAAGGCAGGTAAGCAGAAGGATAGAAGTATGGTGATCCCACCCTCCCCTTTTTCCTCTGGAATGAAAAAGTACTAGGCACACCCTTTTAAAACTTGTTTGGTGTCTTTACAAAACAGCAAAAAAAGAGAGAGAGAGAGAGAGAGAGATAAAAGTACGGAGTTACCCCCAGAAAAATCCTTCGCTATAATGAAACTAGGAGTTTTAAACATTTCGTTAAATCGGAAATTTTAAAGCATTATTCTTATGGGGATATATATTATATATTATTTCAAAAAACATTATTATATATTATTCAAAAATTCTTTCTTAAAAACTGATAAATCGAAATGTGTTAATATAACTGCACTTACAAAATTACTTTTCTAAAAGTCAAAATATGGAGAAAATTATATAGTTTGGTTTCATAAATCAATTTACTCCACTCTAATATACTATCTTAGTTACAAAATTTGTTTGCTTAGCTTTTATTTTTGAAATTAATTTTCAGTATTTTTCACATGTGTCCATTCATCCTAAGTTCTATCAAAGTCTTAAGTCCCCATCGAAAAACTTTCTTCGATTAGTATGCGGCAAAATTAGTTTTCATTGTGCGCACATTGAGATAAAAAAAATATATATATTTTAAAGTTTCTAAATGCGTGCTGAAAGGGTTTTACTTAAGGAGACTTAGTGGAACAAAAAATGGATATCTATAATTATGAAATATAAATAAAAGGATTTTTATTTATATTTTTCAACGGATAGTACAAGAACAATGTATTTATACAAGATGTTTTGCAAAAATTCAACTTTTTTAAGCATCTTAAAAATCTTACTGGCCACTGTTTAAAGAATTTTTAAAACTTTTTTTTCTTTGAACACGTGTTCTTCAAACTGTGGAAGTATTTTAATATAGCCAATAAAGCGAAATATTAGTAAAGGTTTATGAGCAAAGGTAAATTTTGACCTTTAAAAACTTTATAATTAAAAAATAATATATTTTAACTTGAAAATTTAAAAAAAAAAGATCTAATTGCGTCCACACTTTCATGAAACTCGCATTTGTTAACGTAAGAAAAATACTTTGGGGATCCAGTTTAAATATTTACAAAAGCCTTGAAAATTTATGTAAAACGCGAACTAAAAATTTAAAAGTGAGCTAATTATTATACAATTTCAATTTTTTTTTAAGTGTGCCGACTGGGAGGCACATTATAAAATTAAAGAACTTTGCATCTAGGTTTAAAACAAAATAAAAAATATATATATTTTTGAGGTTTTGTGTCTTTTAGTTTTATATAAGGGTGCATTATGATAATCAGATCTTCAAAAGTTGTCAAATAAAGAAATTTGTATCTATAGTTATTTATGCAACAAGTGTGAAAAGAAATACTTTTTAAAACTAGTGGATTTTATTTCACGAGCGAGGGAAATAATGACACGTGTTTTAAAAAGTTTACTTTTCGCACGTGTTTCATACACTATTTTTTTATAATTGCGTGAAAAATATCAAATCCTATTGGTTAAAAATTATTTCACGTGCTAATTAGACTAAAATGAATTTTGATCTTCCAGAAGAGATGTCAAAGAAAATAAGGTTAGGTTTGAGTTATCGTCGCACTAGAGCTACACGAGGGCTATTGGCGACGGGCGTCGAATTTTAGAACCACAGTCAGGTGACGAGCCAACACCTGAATAGGCACCCAACGCAACCGTTAAGGGCGACATCGTACGCATCGTTAGGACTTTGAAGGATATTTAACGTGCACTCCCTTACACGGGGACGTCGCCGGTTATTCGTCGGACATTTTTGGCTGCACGGGTCGTTTATTCAAAGAAAATAAAGAATAAACTCGCAGTTCGGAGCGCGTGACGCTATAAAAAACCAATAAGCGTGTTTCAACATTTTGTCAAAGAAAACAACCAATGAATTCGCAGTTCGAAGAGCGTAAATTTAGAAATATTCCCATGAAGAGAAAAAAAAAATCATTAATTCAAAAATAATTCACGCGCATAATATTTTTAAATAAAAGCAGATCGATAAATCTTTGGATTTTATGAGTATTATTATCAAATCGAAATTTTACTTGAAATGTTGGCATCTTATGAAAAGAGTGACACAAAGTACTTTTTTTTCACTGCTTTTGGGTGAAAAAAGTAATTTTGTATCACTGTTTCTAAAAAGTACAACTTTACGCACGCGTCTGATATTAAAATTATAGTGTAAAAGTCCAATTTTTTTACGCAATTATAAAAAAATCTATTTATACGTATTTAAAACACAGGATTAATACACAATATTTGGACGTATTTTTACAGGGTGGCCAAAAAGTCAACGAATTCATTTATGCATTCAGTAATCAAATGACTTGTGACCATACATGGCCACCCGAGACTCTCTGGATGAAAGAAAACCCACCCCCTTTCATTCCTCCCTTGCTGTAAACTGACAGGTCAGGGATTAATAGTTCACACACAGGCCTTTCAAGTAACGAAAGGGCTTACGATTGAGGGAATGTGTATGTGCTACATTGTACACGTCGCTAAGGGATATCTCACATTTTCATATGGCAATTTACCTGAACCCCCTACACGGCAAACCACCCTACCCCAAAGTGATTTATTATACTTTACAGAGATTCTCTCCAAGAAGCTTCTCTTCACGGGGCATGAACCATTGAAACAAAACGGTATATGACTACTCACTCCCACCAGTTTTTTTTTATTGCTACTACAAGATGGCGTCGCGGTTGCAGAGACGGCTTCACCGATGGCGACTCCCTTGCTCATTCCTCCATGGGAAAAACGGCTTAACCTAAACCGGCATTAAGTTTGCAGTATACAAATGTTCTACGGGAAAAAGGGTAAATAGTTCTCATTTTCGAGTGCGAGAATCGAATAAAAAAAGGCTTTTCGCATTCAATAAACAATTTTATTTTTTATTTCAAGACATAAATTTATTATTTTTATTAGTTTAGCTTCAGTTAGAGTGTTATTTTAATTTTTTTCCTCGATTTTGACGCAACAGGGTGCACGAATTTCAGGGTCAAAATAGCAACCAATCGGAGCAATCGAAATTTCGGCGCCAGCAGCGTTGTTTACGCAGTTTCCTCCGCCTAGTACATTTCTCTGCTGCAAACTTAAGGTCGGTTTTGGTCTAACAGCATGAGCATTGGGGGTAGGGGGTGAACGTAATCCACAGTTTTGCAAAGGTAATACTATACATTTTTCACCCATTTTCTAGTAAAAAAAAATCCATCTTAAGTCAGCTCCTTTGATTTTTTTTTCTTAAAACCTGTTTTCCTTTGAATTTTTTTTCAAGTTTAAAATCTTGACCAGTCTCATGTAGATTTTATAGATTTTAAGAAAATACTTATTGAATGAAAAATTTAGGAAAAATTGGGAGATATGATACAAGGCGTGATATATCCTAATGCGCGATATAGCGAGGACTTACTTTAATTCATTGCAAATTTGCACAAAATGTTTCATAAGTATTATAAAGTAACTTTTATCGTCATAAACGTAACCTCCAAATATGTAGTAGCAACTCCATGCGTTGAAGTTCCGTGTTTCTTGAATGAAGGGAAGTTTTTTTTTTTTTTGAATTCGATACATATCCTTCCGGGAAGTATATTTATTTCAGTTATCAAAGATGTTAGTGAATAATTGTCCCAGAAACGAGAGAACTCTTTAGGAATTTGGAATGTCGTGAAACACATAGCTGTAAAACTTTGATGGCAAACCATTTGATGACTGAATATTAATGGAGAAATAAGATAAGTTGTGAAATGTAAGTAACTCTTTTAAGTAACCTTTTAGAATATTTTTTCGTGTTCACAATATTTCAATAAGATCAGTTCCTTGGATATAAATATGATATAGTGGTCAGTCTTGATTTGGCGATTTGAAAATTTAGCGTTGGGTCGTTATAGTTTTTAACCCTTTCGCTACACAGAATTTTTGTTTCTGCGTAATATGTGATAGAAATATCATTATCGAGTCCTTAGTCGTACGGCCGCCTGGGTCGATTCAGTAATGAAAAAGAAAAGTTGTTTGAAATCTGAATTCGAATTGTTTACCACATTTGGGAATTTTCGTTGGTTGGCAACGTAATGCAAAACACTAAATCGAGACACGTTATCATATCACAGTTGATCCTTTGAACATTCTGAAGTTTATAAAATAACGCATTTTTTAACAAATGATACATAACTTCAAATAATTAAAGATGCCATTGCCTGCGTGCCAATAGTGATTTAAATGAAAAAAAATTCAAAGCAAATATAGTGCGTAGTTTGTCGCAAAACGGTAGGTAGATGTCCGTCTATTTTAAGCCTACTTTTCTTTTTTTTAACTCGAAGAATTATAAAAAAAAAATAAAAAGTAGGTACTGACATGTCCATAGGTATTGACATTGTCGATGGCCGCAAGTCCGTCTGTCCGTCCGTCCGACCGTCCGTACCCCCTTCCAAAATCGGTCCTATCAATCCGATCTTAAAACTTCTTTTTTCATTGGAAAGGTATAACCTCAGACACCCAACTTTCATACTTTTTTGTCCGTCTGTCTGTACGATCGGACGGACATAAATCTACTATTTGTCGATGAATTTCCAAATGAATTAGCATTTAAATTCAATTTTGATTCATTTAAATCGCTATAGCAAACTACAAATTCTACAAAATATACGTCAAAAAATTCCGAGCATCGAAATGAGAATCCATTAAAAAAATTCGGAAAAGAATTCGAATTCTAAGTACTTCAATTATTTAATAAACTTCAAAATTTATTGCTCATTAAAAAAGCATAGGAAGCCATATTTATTAGAATTTAATCCCAATTGCCCATCGCAACAACTGCTCGAGAAACTTTAATTCTTTTAGACAATAAATTTAAAAAAATTATTTTTGCGACATCGATCAGTTTGAAATGTTGCAAATATATTAACCTACGAGATTTTTGCATGTTGGTATGAAATATTTTAATTTTACTTAAAAGCGAGAAATATTACATATTTATTCCTTGAAATATAAATATTTGCAAACGATTTAAGTAATAATTATTTAATTTTACTGAACAAATATGTTTAACAATTGATTCGTTGGACCAACTAACTGATTTTGTAATCTCACCTGAATGTAAATTAGATCGTTTACTAATTTTCCATTTTAATATACGTAGTCTCAGGGCAAATTTTGATGAATTGAAATCATTACTAAATAGTTACATTAAATATATTCCTATCATTGTTCTTTCTGAAATATGGATTTCTGAATGTGAAATTCAATTATATTATTTAGATGGTTACAAAGTGTTTAATTGCTGTAGAAATGAAAATAGATCTGGTGGTGTTTTAGTTTATGCAAGAGAAAGTTATGACTTTGTAAATAACCTAACATGGTCAATGCTCTCTGCTGAGGGATTAGTACTCCATAGTAAAAATTTAAATCTGTGTTTAATAGCCATGTATAGATCTCACTCATACACAATTGACTACTTTAACCAAGAACTTAGTCATTTATTAGTAAACTTGTCTTTTAAAAACTGTGTGTTAATTGGAGACCTAAACATTAATATCCTAGAAAATAGTAAATTAGTCAATGATTACCTAAATATTCTATCGGAAAATGGGTTCTTATCCATGATAAATATTCCGACAAGAGTAACAGACATATCAGAAACGTGTATTGATCATATTTTTGTCAAAGCAAATTCTGATATGACGGTTGAAACTGCTCGTTTTATTTATGATTTAACTGATCATTATCCTATTCTATGTAATATCACAATACCTAACAATAAACTTAAGCCTGTATATAATAAACAAGTCGCAGTGCGAATTGATAACAAAAAGCTAGAGAAACAAATAGCCATGTTAGAAATACCGAATATAACTGAAGATGTAAATCTTTATTATAATTTAATACAAGCAAAACTTGAAAGTTCAATAGGACTTGCCACTGTTTCGATCGATGAACGCAAGTATAAAAGTAAAAATAACTGGATCAATAATTCAATTTTAAAACTCATAAATGATAAGCAAAAACTATACATGAAAACAAAAAAGTACCCTTATGATATGAATTTAAAGTCAAAATATAAAAGTGTAGTTGCAGAAGTAAAGCAAAAAATTAAAACTGCAAAGGAAATAAAATATTGTGATGAGTTTATTGCTTGTGGTAAAGATCAGAGAAAACAGTGGAGATTTGTTAATAATCTTATTGGTAAAAACAAAAAGAAAAATATTTTACCGAGGGTTATTACTGAAAATATTGTAAATGATTTCAACTATTTTTTTATTAATTGTGCGATTGTTAATGTAAACAGTAATTTCAATAATAATATGGATTTTAATACAAATTATACAGAATGCAAATCTTTCTTTCTTTATGAGGTATCCGAAATTGAGATCTTAAATATTGTTAATGCTTTAAATGAAAAAAAAGCTGTCGGGTACGACAAAATTTCTGTAAGAGTTTTAAAAATGCTTCTTAAGTATAAACCTGAAAAAATTGTAAATTTAATAAATCTGTCTTTTAAAGAAGGAGTGTTTCCAGAAAACTTAAAAATAGCTACAGTAACGCCTATCTATAAAGCGGGAGAAATTAATTGTTTGGGAAATTATCGTCCGATTTCTGTGTTACCCATTTTTTCAAAAGTGTTTGAAACAGCAATGAAAAATAGACTGTATAATTTTTTAAATAAAAATAATTTCTTTTCTAAAAATCAATTTGGTTTTATAAAGGGACTAGGAACCGAAGATGCACTCCTAAGATTTACCAGCATAATATATAAATCCTTAAATGATAATTTAAAAACAGTTTCTATTTTTATTGATATTTCAAAGGCTTTCGACTCAGTAAATCATACTATTTTGCTTCGCAAGTTATATGCAACAGGTGTTAGAGGAAAACAGCATGAATGGTTTAAAACTTATTTAACTAATAGAAAACAATTTGTAAAGTTAAATAATATGAATAGTAATTACTTGGTTATTAAAAAGGGTGTGCCTCAGGGCTCAATTTTGGGCCCGTTGTTGTTTATAATTTTTATAAATGATTTTTGTAATTTGTCACTATTTGGAAAATTAATCACATATGCAGATGATACTGTTTTGGTATATTCAAGTAAAAACTATAACTTATTGAAAGAAATGATAAACTCTGATTTAATAAAGGTTAAAAACTGGTTTCAACAAAATGACTTAATTATCAATAGTGATAAAACTAAATATATTAATTTTAATATGATTACTGGTCACGCAGAAGATTTAATTTTTAAATATCATATTTTATGCCAAGGAAATGTTTCAAATTGTGATTGTCCTCTTATAAACCGAGTAGAAAATATAAAATATCTTGGACTATATGTCGATCAAACATTTAAATGGAAATTACATGTAAAAAAGGTAAATGATAAGCTACGTTTTGGTATTTATGCTTTTTACTACTTAAAAAATAATCTCAGTAAAACATTTTTAAAACAGTTATACTTCGCTTTTATACAATCAATAATACAATACGGCATAACCTCATGGGGCGGAGACTACCTAAGTAATATTAAACCGTTAATAAATACTCAATCCAGATTGATTCGAATATTAAACAGTGAACCAGAAAATTTTGACAACCCGATTTTAACTATAAGACAATTATATGTATACAATAGTCTTCTATATTTATATAAAAACAGATCATTCTGCACATTTAAAGACCCTGTATATTACAATTTAAGAAACACAACTTTTTACAATATACCTAAAGCAAATAAAGAAATTTTCCGTAAAAGTTTTATGTATTTAGTACCCAAATTTTTTAACTCTCTGCCTGAACAAATAGTAAGTTTAACTCATAAAAATGCTTTTAAAAAAGAAGTTAAGCATCACATCTTAAATACTGATGTAGACATTCTTTTCTAATCTGTGATATAATTAAAAAAAAATAAGTGACAACTAAATTTTTACACATATATTGTTATTTTATTATTATTTTTTGTAAACAATAGTGAAGTTATGTATTTTACCGTTCTGTAATATGTTTGTGTATCTCGTGTGTCCGATCATCTGCCAGATTTTGTTAGTTTTGTTAGTTTTTGTTTTGTGTTTTTGTTCATGTTTTGTTCCCCTTTTGTTTGGGTGTAATTTGAAATATTGTTAATTTTCTTCAATGGATTTTGATTGTTAATTTTATGTGTTGTCTGGAAGGGCCCGGGGGCCCCTTGACAACCAATATATTTCTGTTAAATAAAAAAAAAAAAAAAGTTTTAAAAAAAAAGTTTTCTATTTTCGAAATAAAATAAATGAAACTAGCCGAATTTAGCGGGTAAATGTTTCATATCATCAATGTTTCAATGCTAGCCCATTTTCAAATGTTTCAATGCTAGCCCCCCCAATCCCTTCTCCCAGATCGGGGATTTTTTGAATTTCGTCGGGGTAAACTAATGCTGTCGGAAATACAGGGTGTCCTAAAAGTTCCCGTACTGACGATTCGTGAATTTTTTACACGCAAAACAACAAACTTTAAAACATTGTCTTTTTGCTTATGGAGTAAAGCACTTTTAACAAAACGTAGGAAAAAATTTGGAACTTACATTTATATACTAAATGATCAAATTGTCCACCAATTTAACGAAGCAAAGCTGAAGGCGTTTTGCGCATATTTTTAGAAATGCGTTTTAAGATGCTGAGAGTGACTTCTTGTATCCTTAGCATGATGGCATTTTTCAGATACTCTATTAATCGTGGATTATCTTCATTAACTTTGTTCTTTAAATATCCCCACAGAAAAAAAAGTCGGGTATACTTAAATTGGGGGAACGAGGTGGCCCAAGATTTCTTTAGATGAGTTGATTGTCAGAAAAAATTTGAAGCATGTTCATTGTTCATGGTTTCATTACTTGTATGGCATGTTGCACCGCCTTGTTGGAACCAAAAATCTTATTCATTCACTTCTGATAATGCAACAAATTGTGGAATAAGTTCTCTCTATACAGTTCCATCAACAGTTGACTCCAAAAATAAAAATAATCGAACTAAGATTGCAATATCCTTCGCTGAGTTTCTTGCACAAAATTTGGTGTAACAATTCTCGGTTTGCCACTTCTGTGTTATTCTTCCACCGAACCTGATTTCGCACGAAATCTCTGGACGAGTTTACATAGAGTATCCGTACTCGGTACAGCATCTACTGGATATTTATGTCGCCAAAATTCTTTACATCTTTCATTATGATTTACATCCAAAATGAGCCTCAAGCAGCGCAATTCTCTATATGCTTGAAAAATCCTGTTGCAATGAAGAACAAAATGACATGGAATTTTATTACAGAACTTCTTGAGGACGAAAGAACCAAGCGATAAAAACAAAAGATTTTATGAAATAATAAGCAGACGATAAAATTCAATATTTGAAAAATTAAACACGGATAATGATTTTTTAAAGTTGGAGTACGGGAACTTTTAGGACACCTTGTATTTTGGACTGCAAAACATAACTCGTTTAAGATCTTCAAAATTCAACTCTTGATTCAACGCTTGACGCAATTCGATTCATCATTTAATTATGTAATTTATTAATTACAGATAAATTTATAAATATTAATACAAACCCTTCATATTACCACTATCACAAAAAAAGTTAACTAAATATTTATAATTATACATTGCTTTAACCATGTCAAAATACAAAACAAATAAATAAAAATGTTTTTTAAAATATACATGTTCTTATATAACACGAATAAATCTTTTTGAGTTACACCTGTTTCGTCAACAATGTATATATCCTTTGGCTCATAGGTGTGTATGTACAGCTGTGGAAATAAAAAAGTACCCACTAGTGTTTATTTTGGCCGTTAGTCATCCTATAGAATCAGACCTTTTTGACATTGTGAACAATTAACATTCTGAGTTAATTGCAAGACCCAAAATTTGCATAAGGGACCATCTTCATATTAAAAATGTTACTAACTTCAAAATTTCCAATAGCAACAACCCTTTTTGAATCCATATTTCGAATTTCCGACCTATATTAATACGAAATGCCAAATTTTGTTAGTTTTTAAGCATTATTAGAGAAGTTAGAGACGCGCAAAGTTTAGGTCCCATAATGTTAAATGAGTTGCACATAAAGAACCATCCCGATCTATAAATAATTAAGATAATGAAACGAATGTTTTACTGAAAAGAAATTATAATAACCCAAACAAAATGCATTCAATATTGGGGTATTTAAAACAATTATTATATTTTTAAATAATTATTATGTTAATTTTTAAAAAAAAATAAGAATAGAAACCCATTAATATTTTTAAAGAAATAAATTTAAGTAAGAAGTTTAAGCGAAATCCCAATTTTTAAAAAATTTTATTCATAATTTGCTGAGTAAGTCCCAAAACACCTTTTAATTACCCTTTAGGGAACTGTGTATAAGATTACGTGTGTAATTGATAAATAAAGGCGGCTTTGCATGCATGCTTGCTTGTCATTTTAGAGATGGTCCCCAAAAGGTCCACAAGTGATTCGATTGAATAACTCGTCAAATATTCAACCAAATGTAACAAAAACTTAGATTTGAGGGTTTTCAAGAGTGCTTAACATTTCTAAGTTATTAAAATTGGGTGTTGCCATTGGAAATTTCAAAGATCGTAATATTTTTAATATGAAAACGGCCCCTTATGCAAATTTTGTATCGTGCAATTAACTCAGAATGTTAATTGTACACAATCTCAAAAAGGTCCGATTCTATAGGGTGACTTACGGATGAAATAACCTCAAGTGGGTACTTTTTTATTTCCACAGTTGTACATAACAATTTGCATTTTGTCATAAAAATATTGCACATTTGAAGCTTGTATCGATAGAGATGTATCGTAACAAAGACACGATTAATTTTGTGATTTTTTGCAGCTCTTTGAAATGAAATCCCGCGTTTCACTTCTATAAAAGCTTCTTAATATTTCCTTAAGTCACACTGTGCCCTTTGTGCCTTCTTCAGGCGTTTTATAGGTATGTAAAAGAAAAATAAATGCATTTTACTGTGTTGTCACAACCGTACCCAGCTCCCTCTTTTGCAAAAAAAAAGAAACAATCGCCATGACAATACAAAATAATATTCATTTAAAGTAATCACTGGTATTTCATCATAAAAGTCTAACTTCAAACGAGGAAAAAATTCATTGCTCTATCTCTACAGTCTACACATATAATAACAGTTATGAAAAGAAATTTAATAACACTACTTACTATTGAGTTTTTTGACGGTGAAAATGCAATAGAGGCCTCTGGTAGGGTTAATGTCGTGCGATGACTGATAGTATACTGAAGCACATGTTCAGGCAGGCAAGCTGCTTATTACCCCTCACACCCAACACGGTAGTCCTTATGCTTTCGCTAATATGGTGACTGGCACAACCGTGGCTCCCCTACCGGTTCGAAGATTTAATAGGTAAGAGAACGCGTATACAACTTCTTCGGTACTTAACCGTATATATTGCAGTTACAAACATAGAGGAAATGCTGTAACCAGAGCAATTAATTCAGCTGATTTAATTATTGATTAGAATAAAATTATTGATTAGAATATTTTGAATACAATAGTCTTGCAGGCCATTGACAAATGTTATCCTGGAACTACACTCCAGTTTTTAACTCATCTACCTCAGTTTGTAACTCATCTACCTCATCAACAGATGCACCAAATGAAAAAACGACTGAACATCATTCTCACGCTCTGGTTGGTCCTTCTGCACTCCGTCCTGTCCTGGAAGTGGTTCTACAACAGTCTTCCGTTCTACAATGACCCGGACGGCAACTTCTTGGAGAATGTAGTCATTGACCACAACACCGGAGATGTCTACGTCGCTGGTCGCAACGTCCTCTACCACTTCTCGGCGGACCTGGACCTCAAGCAGCGAGTGGCCACCGGGCCCGTAATGGATGGTCAGAGGTCCATAGACAACCACAACTCACTGCTGAAGATTGTCTACCACTTGGGCTCGCCACCGAGCTTGCTGTTCTGTGGCACGGCGTATAGAGGGTAAGTAGAACTTTTTGTTGCTCTGTCTGTTTGGAAGAGGATTTAAAGTCCTTAAGGGGTCATCGGAGTCTTAAAAATCTGCAAAGAAGTTGTTACAAAGCATAGTTTGATCTTTCATGTAATTCTTTAACTACTCAATATATAAGTATAATTTTTTATATGTAATTCTAAAAGATTAATATATTATAAAGCAAATTTTAAAATTTATGAAACTTTAGACGAATACCTGAATTCTCAACTCAATTTTTATTAGAAATTGTTTTTAAAAAAAATTAAAATCAAAATTTTAAAATTTTTATTTATTTTTTTTTTTTGAAAAAAGTTCTTAAAATAATTTCTAATCAAAATTGAGCTGAGAATTTACGAATAAGTCTTAGTTTGTACATATTTGTACAATATAAAGTCATTTTCTTGGTCATTTTTTCAATTTTGACCTCAAAATTTGCCGCGTAAGCCTAATCCCAACTGTACGAATAGCTTTATGTTTAACATCATTTATTTTAGTTTTGGATAAAGTTTCATAAATTTTAAAATTTGTTTTATGTTACATAAATCTTATAGAATTACAAATAAAAAATATACTTATATATTGAGTAGTTAAAAAATTGCAAGAAAGATCAAACTATACTTTGTAGTACCTTCTTTGCACATTTTTAAGACTCCCATGACCCCTTAAGCGGGTATGGGACACTTTTAACTTTTTTTTTTAATATTGCAGATATCAAAATATTTTTTTCCATAAATGTATACTAAATATACTTACACTTTTAGATTGTCACAGGTTTAAAATTATCATTGTTTATTTAAAAAAAAAAAAAAATGTGTCAAAAAGCGATGTCTCTTATTTTTGTTTTAAGTCAAAAACTTTCTTTTTGGCAAACAAATACTTAAAATTTTTATAAACAGAAAAATGTATTTAACAAACTGTCTTTACCGATTTTTCTTATTTGCCATAGTTTTTTTTTTAAATTATTGAAGTTTTTTTTTAATAATTTTACAGGTCCACTTTTTTTATAAAAATTAATAAATAAAAAAATAAACTATTTACAACTAATCCCTAAAGACAAATTAAAGATATATGTTTGAAAAATATGAGTGGAAAATTTTGACACTCTATGGGCAGTAGATTTCGAGTTATATATCAATCTAAAGTCAAAAAAAAAAAAAAAAAAAAACATCGAAAACACGATCAAGGAGAAAAACAGCTTTGTAGTTTATCCCTTTCCTTACTGAAGCGCTCCAAACAGACCAAACAACTAAGGATTCGATAACGTTATTCCTATATAATATTGCGAGGAAGCAAAGATTATAAACGTGGTTGGCCAACACAGATGTCATGACCCTAAGAACTACACATCTCACGTTCTACTGCAGATATAAATAAAAGGCCCTCGCCAGATAAGACGGTGAAAGATGCCCCCATTCCAATCGGGCTAATTTTTTTTCTGAAAATAACTCATAGTATGGACAACTTCTCAGCCATGTTTCAGCTCAAAAATATGACGCATTTTTGAGTAAAAAATTAAAAAAAAATTTCTTTTAAAATTGATTATTCCCTGAATATATTTGATAAATCCAAAAATCTACTCATGAGTTTTTAGATATCATTGAGTAGTATTCTCAGAAAAATCCGCTCATAAATCTGATCTAGCGATCATTGTTAAAAATGAAATTTTATTTTTCAAAAAAAAAAAAAATTCAAGCCAAAATCGTTTGGTACAACTTAGGATTTTGTCTCTACATATTCCTCTATTATCAATCTATAATATATATTTTTTCAGATTTTTAAAATTATTGGACGATAGTTTAAAAAAAATAAAATATTCTTAAAACCTGACTTTTCGCACTACTTACTCGGCAGATGGCACTCCTAACAGAGGCGGTTAAATTCAATCTGGGAGAATTTCTTTCGGACTAAACGATTTTAGCATAGATTTAGAAAGTAGCAGATCTGCCTCTCTGGGGAAAGATGAAGCCATTTGTTAACCAATATCCCGAAAGGCAGTTCGCAAGCTCTAGCACATAGCATGCCATACGCCACCAGATGTCACCGTGGGATAATTCGACTAATAAAAAATATATATTCAATATTAACTAATTAAAACTTTCTGCAAGTTTCGCTAGCATAATTTATAGCTGGATGCTTATTGATAATTTCTGTAAGGCATGAGGTAGATATTCATAAAAGAAGCAAGTTAAAAATGCAGTTTTTATTGTATGTAACTCTTCGGAAAAACCATTTTTGTGAACCAGTATTCAGTGATGCATTGCGAAAACGACGAAATTGGATTCATCATGCATCCTTGCGTTGTACGGGATTGCGCAATCGACGGGCATGCTATTTCTAAATCTATGGATTTTAGAGCAAAAAATCAGGCTTTAAGAATTATTTTTTTTAGCTACCATCCAATATTTTAAAAAATCCGAAAAATATATATTATGGATTGATAATAGAGGAACATGTAAAGACAAAAACCTAAGTTGTACCAAGCGATTTTTGCATGATTTTTTTTTTTTTTTTTTGAAAAAATCGCATTTTTTACTAATGATCGCTCGATCAGATTTGGGAGCGGATTTTTCTAAGAATACTACTCAATGATATCTAAAGACTCATGAGCAGTTTTTTTGGATTTATCAAATATATTCAGGAAATAACCAATTTAAAAAGAAAAAAACTTTAATTTTTTACTCAAAAATGCTTCATATTTTAGAGCTGAAACTTGGCTGAAAAATTGTCCATACTATGAGGTATTTTCAGAAAAAAAATTAGCCCGATTGGAATGGGGGTATTTTTCACCGTCTTATCTGGCGCGGGCCTTTTTGTTTTAAATTATTCCAAAATATTTGTGTTATTTTGTATGATAATAATAATTTTTTTGATTTTTTTGAAGATTTTGTGTCCTATACCCCCTTTAGTCTTTTTCTACTGACGGAACTTATTATTACTTATAAGATCGCTTTTTAAGTACTATATAATATAAAGGGTTGCGTAAATAAATGTGGCACCAGCGTAGAGATAGGAATCCGTTGTAGGCGAGAAAAACTCTTGCAGCCGTCTGAAAGCTCTCAAGTCGAAATAAAACGTTGTTCAAATGTACACTGCTCAAAACAATTAGGGGAGCACATGTTTTAAACCCTTTGGCTCCCAATGATTCCATTGGGAATCATCAGCTGATTTTTTTCTGACTAAGTTAAATTCGCCACTTATGTATCGTTAGATACATCGTTAGATGGAAGGATAACGTATTTTGAAGAATTTAATATATTTTTTTATATTAATGAAAATATGAAAAATATGGTAAAATAAATTTCACTTTAAAATAGTTTTAGAAAATAAATTGACCCTAAATTTGCCATGCTTGCATTTTTTAGATGATGTTTAAAAATATATTCAACCTTTTTTTAACAAAAAAAGGTTTTGAAAAAAAATTATTGTTATAATTTATTATGAAAGTTATATTCCATTCCCCCCCCCCCCCTTTAGTTTAAGTATTAAAAAACTTAAAAATTTTTCTCCTGTTTTTTACTATTTCATTTCGAATGCATAGTGAACCCATTCAACAAATTTTAGATTTATAGGCTAAAAATTAAAAAGTTGGGAGTGAAGTCAAAGTTGGAATTAAAAAGTGCTCCCCTAATTGTTTTGAGCAGTGTATCATATCTTCACTTGCTAAGCCTGTTTTTGCATTGGTTGAACTGGATTAGCATCACATTGGAGCTACTCAAGGATTATTGCCGATTTCAGATCGCAGGGAGATTGGTACAAGCATAAATTTTGACCTGGGATAGAGATCTGATCTATTGATATCCGTAGGCCAAATCTTTGTTCAATCTCTACGGATGTCCTTTGGCCAAATCCCCGTGCAGCCCACTGACCTATACGGATGTGATTTCCCGTACCTCTATGGATTTCTGTTGGTCAAAATCCACGCACAACCTCTACGGATGTCCGTTGGCCAAATTCCCGCACAACCTCAAGTGATGTCCGTAGACCAAATATCCGTTCAACCTCTACGGATGACCGTTGTCCAAATCCCCCCGTACAGCCTACTGACCTCTACGGATGTATTTAGGCCGATTCCCCTAACAGACTACTGACCTCTACGGATGTCAGTTGACCAAATCCCCGTACATCCTCTACTGATGCCAAATCTACAAATGTCCTGATCTACAAATGATGCCTGATCTACAAATCTGCCTGATCTACAAATGTCCAAATCCCTGTACAACTTACTGAACTCTACGGATATATGTTTTCGATTTTCCCAACAGCCCAATAGTCTCAATGGATCACTCTATGGATAAATGCAAGCCATTGCCCAAAACAGTCTATCGATCTCTATAGATCATTGCCCTATAGGTATATGCTGACCGATAGAATGCGCAACCTACATATATCTGCGGGTAACTTACTCGTTTCGACCAGTAAAATAGTTTATCTTTGAGGATAGTAATAAATATTTGTCTGAAAATAAAACAATACATCATGAATAAACTATTATTTATTCTGAAAATTAATTTCAATCATTTAAATTTTTTTAATCAAATACAATAGGACCTCGAATATCCGATCTAATTGGGGCCAGAAGTAGGTCGGATTGGGGTTCACCAAGTCATGCTAAGTAATCAAAACTAGTTATAACAATAACAAATTTATTAAATAACTAATAACAACAAACTTAACTTATAAAACTCGATGAACACATAAAATCATATTAGAAATTAACCGCGGCACAACAGAAGATACAGAAAGTAAATAATAACAAATAACCCCAAAGGGGTGTGCGCGCCAGTGAATTAGCGCGTGCTGTATTTATACAAAATACAATGGTCACAGTCACAGGTAAAAATAAGTAGCTAAAGTTCCAGTTAAGGCGTTCGCCACAGCACTCTCTCCGGAGAAAAAGACAGTTCGCTAAGGAGGACATCAGAACCGAAAGCGGACTCTTCTTCTACGCTTCGTTATGTAGATTCTTTGAGGAGGACTTGAAGCTGGTGAACTCTGCTGTCTCGCAGACGGTTGAATTCGTTGGGCCGAAGAAGGGGCTGGAGGGGCCAATGCTGCAGAGGCCGGAACAGATTCCTCCACTGGCAGGAAAGCTGGCTTGAGCCTATCAACGGAAACCCAACGCTCCTTATTGTTAATCTGCAAGAGAAAAATCTTAGGCTTGCGTTTTAACACTTTATATGGACCCTCATAGGGAGGTTGTAAAGACTTTCGGACTAAATCAATTCTTTGAAAAACATGAGAACAGGTATCGAGGGCTTTGGGTACATGAACAGTTTTCTGACCATGCCAAGCAGTTGGGTTAGGCTTAACGTTTTCAAAAGCCTTATGAAGCTGGACAATCAAGTCTGGTTGGGATAAAGAGATTTGTGGTTCCAAGAAAAAATGACCAGGTAATCTCAAGTTTTGCCCATAAACCAGGGAAGCTGAGGAATAATCCCAATCACCTCGAACTGCTGTTCTTAAACCCAATAGTATTAAAGGCAAACAATCAATCCAAGAGGCATTGTTATAGCACATTAAAGCTGCCTTAATTGTCCGATGTTGTCTTTCAATCAAACCATTGGATTTAGGGTTGTAGGCAGTAGTGCGAATTATTTCAGTGCCCAAGCACTGCATTAGACCCTTAAAAGTGGCAGATTCTAGTTGCCTACCCTGGTCGGTCGTGACTCGAGCAGGTGCACCAAAGCGTGCTACCCAATGAAAAAGGAATGCACTGGAGACCGATTCCGCAGTAATATCAACCAAAGGAATCACTTCGATCCACCTGGTAAAACGATCGATGACAGTGAGGCAATAACGAAAACCACGTGCCAAAGGTAAAGGACCGATTAAATCTAAGTTTACGTGAGAAAAGCGAGAGTTGGGCATCTCAATAGTACTTAGAGGCGATACGGTGTGCCTGCCAACTTTAGCTTTTTGACAAGCTATGCAGGTTCGACACCAACTCACAATGTCCTTTCGCATAGACGGCCACACATAACTAGCACAGATTTGCTTTAGACTTGTACGTGCACTAGGGTGAGCCAAACCGTGAATAGAGTTAAAAATTACTCGCCTGTGAGAAGCCGGAACGTAAAGCCGAGTATTTTCTTGCGAAATATCAAAGTACAGCTCAACTTCAGGATTAGGCAATTTGACTAGTTTGAGATTTAAACTAGTCTCGGAAACATTATCCAAAATATCCTTCAACTGGGAATCTCTCAACTGCTGCTCTGCAATTACATTATAATCAATTTTTACAGGTAAAACAATTTCATCAATCCTTGACAATGCATCGGCTACCAGATTTTGAGAACCTTTAAGATAACGCAAGTCAGTGGTAAATTGCGAAATAAACTCTAATTGACGTAAACGCCTTGGAGAGCATTTTTCAAATTTCTGAGCGAATGCATGTGTCAAGGGTTTGTGATCGGTGATAACATGGAAATTTTTCCCTTCCAGCATATACCTAAAATGAATAATAGAAAGGTATATAGCTAACAACTCTTTATCAAAAGCACTATACTTTTTCTGAGCATTATTCAATTTAGTAGAATAAAATGACAAAGGCAAGTAACCATTTGGTGTTACTTTGTGCAGTGCACTACCCACAGCGACATCACTAGCATCTGTGAAAAGAACTAATTCTGCATCAAGTTCCGGATGCGACAATTGAACAATGTTAGCAATGCTTTGTTTACATTTTGTAAAAGCTTCTACTAACAAATCAGTCCAAACAATATGTCGATTATCGTTCTTTTTACTACCAGATAATAAAGCATTGAGAGGAGCATGTAATTCTGCTGCTTTAGGAATAAATCTTCGGTAGAAATTTAGGCAACCTAAAAACCTTCTAAGATCTTTAATAGTGCGAGGCTGGGGGTAGTTTACAATAGCATCAACCTTGTGAGGTAAAGGTTTAATACCTTTATCATTAACCAAATGGCCTAGAAAGGAAACTTCATTTTTACCAAAATCACATTTTGATACATTCATAGTTAAACCATATTTTTTAAACCTTTCAAAAACAATGCGAATGTGATTTAAATGTTCGGTTAAATCTTTGCTTGCAATTAAAATATCATCAATATAAGCAAAAACAAAATCTAAGTCAAATAAAACTTCGTTAATAAACCTTTGAAAAGTTTGTGGTGCATTACAAAGTCCGTAAGGCAAAAATATAAACTCAAATAAACCAAACTGGGTAATGACAGCCGTTTTTTCTACATCATCTTTATAAACTGGAATTTGGTTAAAGGCTCTAACAAGATCAATTTTTGAAAAGATCCGAGAACCATGCAAATTTTGACTAAAGTCCTGTAAGTTAGGGAGTGGGTATTTATCCTTTTGAGTACATAGGTTCAAAGCTCTGTAGTCACCCGTTGGACGCCAATCAGAGTTATTTTTAGGAACCATATGCAAGGCACTCGCCCAAGGACTTTTAGAAGGACGGCAAATTCCACTTTTTAACATAAAGTCAAACTCTGCTTTAGCAGCTTTAAGTTTATCAGAACTCAATCTGCGAACCTTAGCAGAAACGGGAGGACCAAAAGTTTTAATATAATGGACAGTGTCATGCTTGACTTTTACATTTTCAACCCTAGGTTGGGTAATTTCAGGAAATTCCCGAATCAAGTCGTCAAACACAGTAGTACCAACAATAGTTTTTACACTAGGTACCCGAGTTGGCAAAACCACACCACGATTACCACTGTTGGTAGTTGGATCGATCAATTTACGATTTTTGATGTCCACTAGCAAGTGAAAGTGGTCCAAGAAGTCCACACCCAAAATTGGCTTTGAAACGTTAGCAATTATAAATGTGAAATTAAAACTTCGACGCAAACCAAAATCCAAGGACATAAATTTTGTTCCAAAGGTTTTGATGGTTGTACCATTGGCTGCGTACAAAATGTTCTTTGAAGGCAATCTACAACCTTTAAAAGAAGCAGGTAACAGGCTTACATCGGAACCAGAGTCCACAAGAAATTGCAACTTGGTTTTACGATCAGTAATGAAAAGTCGGCGATTGTAAATTACGCCCTCATCGGCATTGATCACCGAATCCAATGCAGGGCCTTTCAGTTTAAATCAAACCCACATGGTTTAACACACCTATCAGCCTTGTCGGCATATTTCTTGTGATACCAACACAATTTGGGTGTAGTCTGGTCCGAATCGGCCTTTTCTTTAGTTTCCAGTTTAGCATTTTTACGTTTACCAAAGCGACCTCTAGAAAAACTTCGCGTTCTGCTTAGTTGACGAACTTGGGACTTTAAAGCAATAATTTCGTGTTTTAAAGACTGGATTTCCGACTTTAATGAGAAGTCTTCAGTTTTTAAGTTAACTGCACTGCAGTTAAGAGAAGTACTAGTGACTTCAAAAACTCGATCAGCCAAACCAGCCAAGTCGTCTAAGCCGTCTTTGCTGACGCTAAGTACTGTTTGAACAGAAGGCGGCAAAAGTGACAGCCACATTGACTTCAAGGCCTGATCGGTAAAATTTGTACCGGCTAATTCCCTCATTCGTCTAAGCAGAGCGGAAGGTTTAGAATCCCCTAAAGTTAAATCTTGCAAAAGAGTTTTAATACGCTTGCTTTCAGACACAGAAAACTCCTCAATTAGCCGATTTTTAACTGTAGTATAAGGGTTCTTCAAGTCCCGGTTAGCAATTAAATCTGCAATGGTTAGCATAACCTGTTCATCCAAAGCCGAGATTAAACAACAAAATTTAGTACTTTCGGTAGTTATATTGGACAATACAAAATTTGCCACAATTTGAGCAAAATATAATTTGGGGTTTGACGTCCAAAAACTAGGCAAACGCAGTGCGATCCTGCCAACTTCACTGCCAGCGGCAGAGACCTCGTTAAGGGCAACATTTTCAGAGCCCTTAAGGTCGCTTGGATCAGGCATAGTAAAAACAATTTATATTAAAAGTTACAAAATTTTTAACACAATTTAATAAATACCACAAACATTTTCTATTTACATAACAATGTTAGTAACTAAACACATAATTACAATATATACATAATAATAAATACATAATTTGCAGAGAGCAGTTGAAAAAGACAGTTGGATATTAAAAATTTCGCTTACCGAAAAGACAACCGAAACGCTGTTTGTTTACTTACGACAGCAAACCAAATGACGGCTCGAATCACGACCAAGCAGGTAACAATGCGGCATGCAAATCGTATCAGCATTCAGAACTCGATACCGGGAAAACATGCAAAAGTACAAAAATACATGGTTAATTCAAAAGCATTCGAAATAGACCGGGTCACCATTTTGTGGTTCACCAAGTCATGCTAAGTAATCAAAACTAGTTATAACAATAACAAATTTATTAAATAACTAATAACAACAAACTTAACTTATAAAACTCGATGAACACATAAAATCATATTAGAAATTAACCGCGGCACAACAGAAGATACAGAAAGTAAATAATAACAAATAACCCCAAAGGGGTGTGCGCGCCAGTGAATTAGCGCGTGCTGTATTTATACAAAATACAATGGTCACAGTCACAGGTAAAGATAAGTAGCTAAAGTTCCAGTTAAGGCGTTCGCCACAGGATAATCAAAAATGTTCATAATAAAACTTATGGTATAGTCCGACCACGCTAAGTTGGCAATCAAAATATTTACATTGTGGACGACTCCACTTTGAATTGAGGTTTTTAAGCAGAAAAGGGTTGCCAGCTCAATTCGTTTGGCGAGAAGAGGAGATTGTTGGTCTAGTTCAATCTATCACACTAGAGCTACACATCAGTTATCGGCGATAGAGGATTGTTGTTGATTGCTTGTTTATACTTTAAACTATGTATATTTTGTAGAGAATAAAAATGAGATGTAAACATATATTTTGCACTTGAAGTAAGGTATTAATCGGGAAAATGTTCATGTATTTAATTCAGGATAATAATCATTTAAATCAGGTAACCACCGTAATTATTAGAAGAAGTTATGTGGATTAGTAAATAGAAATGGTGGGACATGGGTTAAATATTACTTTTAACAAAGAAGTAATTAGGGTAACTAATTTCGGCATAGAATAAGCACATTGTGATGTCATCTAATATATATTTTTTTCAATAATGTCCAAGTAATTTTAATAGTTGTAATTAATTAGTGACCGAGACAAATAAAGAAAAAGCTTTAAAACTTTAGTTGCGATCAAGATGTTTGTAGAAATCGTATCATAACTAAAGCCAATATTATTTTACAGAAATTTAATGAACCATGTAAAAAAATCAAAATTAATGAACAAACTCGTAGTAAAGTAATAAATTCCAGTGAGTATATTTCGCAGTACATCAATGATTATTTTTGTCATTTTGATGAAGTGTTTTAAAACATAAAAATGACTGTGACCAGGAATTACTCCGATGGGCGCTAGAACTTAAATAATGATGTGAAATACAGGGTGGTTATAAAATACCGCTCGCTATTCGGAGTGGTTTGTAGGTTGAATGAATAATCCGTATGCAACAAACTTTGATATACTTACTAATTAAGAAGAAAAGAATGAAATCATAAAAAACAAACTCGTCTCTTGACCAGGGCTCTAAATTACGAGGCGTAATTAGCTGTGTTGGTCGTAAATTGCCATAATTGACCATGCCTCGTAATTTAGAACCGTGGTCAAGAGACGAGTTTATTATTTTTAAGATTATTCTTTTTTATGATTCCATTCTTTTTCCCCCTTCTTGATTAGTAACTCTATGTTTGAAGCATTTGGATTATTCATTCAATCTACAGACCACTCCGAATAGTGAGCGTTATTTTATTACCACCCTGTACAAGAGTGAACCCGATGCAAGTACGATCTACCACCCTTCAATTAATAATCTGTTTCTTAACCTTAAAGAAACTTGCGCCCAAAAGCAATGAATCGCCAAACATAGTAACTCTTGCCCAAAACCTTCCTTACCTTTTTTCGAAGTGGACTGGTCCACAATGTAAATAATTTTGATTGCCAACTTAGCGTGGTCGGACTATACAGAGGAGCGCCGGAAGTCCTTGAACCTCAAATCCGTTTATGTCCGAATTAAGCGATAATTTTGTCGTTGCAAACATTAATTTCAGTGCTAAATTATCTCTGAAAATGAGATTTCCTGAAAGACGAAAAGATCTCTATTACATAATTTGTAATTTCTGATAAGCGCTTAGTTATTCTTTTTTATTATATATCACAAATCTTACGAATTTGGAGGATTCCTTTGAGTTTCCTGACAACTTAGGATTGCCAGAAAATTCCTATTACTTTTTAAGTTGCAAAGTTTTACTGTCTTAAAATTACTGCAAGTTCCAGATTTCATAAATAAAATAAATTATTGATGATAGAATAGTTGAAGTTTGCTGATTTCTATTTTCTTTTGTAAACAACTGATAGTGATCTACCTGGAGAATATTGTGTGTGAACTGCTCAGTTAAGGGGTCAAAGGAGTCTTAAAAATGTGCAAAGAAGGAACTACAAAGCATAGTTTGATCTTTCATGTAATTTTTTAACTACTCAATATACAAGTATAATTTTTTTATACGTAGTTCTACAAGATTTATTTAATATGAAACAAATTTTAAAATTTATGAAACTTTAACCAAAACTAAAATAAGTAGTATTAAACATAAAGCTATTTGAACACATTGTGATTAGGCTTGCGCGGCAAATTGTGAGGTCAAAATTGAAGACATGACCAAGAAAATGACTTTATATTGTACAAATATGTACAAACAAAGACTTATACCTAAATTCTCAGCTCAATTTTAATTAGAATTTATTTTAAGAACTTTTTTCTAAAAAAATTTATAAAAATTTTTGAATTTTGATTTAAATTTTTTTTAAAAATTATTTCTAATTGAAATTGAGCTGAGAATTTTGGTATAAGTTCTAGTTTGTACATATTTGTACAATATAAAAGCATTTTGTTGGTCATGTCTTCAATTTTGACCTCACAATTTGCCGCGCAAGCCTAATCACAATGTGTTCAAATAGCTTTATGTTTAATATCATTTATTTTAGTTTTGGCTAAAGTTTCATAAATTTTAAAATTTGTTTCATATTAAATAAATCTTGTAGAATTACATATAAAAAAATTATACTTGTATATTGAGTAGTTAAAAAATTACATGAAAGATCAAACTATGCTTTGTAGTTCCTTCTTTGCACATTTTTAAGACTCCTTAGTAGGGTGGGCCGAAAAAAGCGAATTTTCTAGTACAAACTTCTAATAGGACTCAAAAGTTGCGTATTGTCATGCTGATTACTGGAAAAATAATAAAAAAATTCCAAATTAATATTAAGTGCTGCCTCAAAGAGGTTGAAGTTTGAAAAAAATACCAAAAATTTACTTGTTTTAATTTTACCCCCAGAATTTACTGATTACATTTCGGCCTTAAAACAAGAAATAATATTGTTCAGTTGTATGTCGTTATTATAAAAAAAAATATTATAAAAATTATCTTCAAAATTTCGAATTCGTAAAAAATTGTTAAAAATACGCGATTTTGATGAAAAATCACAAATTTAAAGCTTTTTAAACTGAACCTGTTTGGAAGTTTAAATTATAAAAAAGTGCTCTTATACACAGGAATGGAGGCTATCTGTTATGTTCAACTTATATAAGCAGCAGAATAACATTTATTATACAAAGGCAGGGCCGTAGTGTGGGTAGTGGGTAAGCTTGCTCCACTATAATTCAAATTGTAAAATGCAAACTTATTATTGCTATTTTGATATTTATTGCTATTATTATAACTATGTTATAGTAAATGATAATTAAAAAAAGATTATGAACCATGTTATTACAAATGTTCCGTAGTTTGCAGCTATTGTCCCTTTCCAAATTTTTCCCTTTAGCAAATGACCTAATATTCTACATAGAAAGGTGGCTGCAATTCAAGTTTCACTCGAGTTGAACCATCAAACCAATTAAGATTTTTTTTGTTATTTGATTATGACAAAGTCTTATATTGTGCAGTGGTATCATATATTAGCATTATAGATCATGAAAGCATAGTTACTTGAATGTAATTGTCTCTGTTTGCTGTTCTACATACTTTTCTTGAGATTGTCTGACACTCATTTCTAATGTTGACAAACCCATAAAGAGCAATTTATGAGACACATAATTTCCAAAAGGTAAAAATGCCAATGTTTCTTTTTTTCTATTTCTAAACTTCAAACTGTAATGCAACCCAATAATGCGCTAAAAGCAGATAATTACTGAAAATAGAATTTTGAATATTCATTTTTCACACTTAACTATGTAGTACCAATAAACTTTAAATAACCAATTTTTAAGAGGTTGCAAAAAAAAAAAAAACAGTGCTGCATTCCAGCAAAAGGCGAAAACTATTAAATGTAGTGTATAACAGAGAGAGAAAGAGAGAGAGAAAAAAAACTTCGTTATTGCCATTCGCACATGTGGCCACTTCAGAATATATAAAGTACGAAGATATGACATGCCACTTGAAAAAGTTCTCTATTTGTTCCAGTGAAATGAGCAGTTACCAATTATATGAATAAAAAAAACCTTTCAAGATACTAGACTCTAGGCAGGGAAGCCGGTGTTCGATTTTTGATCACCGAAATTCTAAACGTGATAAACCTTCCAAATCAGAATAAAATTCCCAATGACTATAACATTGCAAACATGGTTTTTAAGTTATACATTTCGCAAATCTGCTTATCAAGTAAGAGCGAAATTATTGTAAATTATTTATTATATAATTTTTTCTGTTCGAAATAAGAATTTAAAAAATAGCTACATATACGGCACAAAGCACATATACTTAAGGCAGTTGAAACGAGAATGCATGTGTCAGAAGAGATATGTAGGTAAATTTATTGACCCTATCATACAAATAACGCATTCTTTTGTGATCCAGAAACTTAATACTTTCCATGATAGTTGGTAGTTTTTTTTTGCCATATTGTAAAAAATAAGTTATTTAAAGTTTCTTGAATATTTAGTTATTTGAGTGAATTTAATGTATCCGAAATTCAATTATAATTTATTATCTTCTTTAAGCGCTATTTTTGAGTAGCTTTATAGTTTGCAGTTTAAAAAAAGAATATATATTTCCTCTTTTGGAACCTATGTGATTCATAAATTGCTCTTTATGGTTTTGCCAACATTAGAAATAAGTGTCGGACAATCTTCAAGAAAAGTATGTAGAACAGCAAACAGAGACAATTGCATTCAAGTAACTATGCTTTCATGATCTATAATGCTAATATATGATACCACTGCACAATCTAAGACTTTGTCATAATCAAATAACAAAAAAATCTTAATTGGTTTGATGGTTCAACTCGAGTGAAACTTGAATTGCAGCCACCTTTCTATGTAGAATATTAGGTCATTTGCTAAAGGGAAAAATTTGGAAAGGGACAATAGCTGCAAACTACGGAACATTTGTAATAACATGGTTCATAATCTTTTTTTAATTATCATTTGCTATAACATAGTTATAATAATAGCAATAAATATCAAAATAGCAATAATAAGTTTGCATTTTACAATTTGAATTATAGTGGAGCAAGCTTACCCACTACCCACACTAACGGTCCTGCCTTTGCATAATAAATGTTATTCTGCTGCTTATATAAGTTAAACATAACAGATAGCCTCCATTCCTGTGTATAAGAGAACTTTTTTATAATTTAAACTTCCAAACAGGTTCAGTTAAAAAAGCTTTAAATTTGTAATTTTTCATCAAAATCGCGTATTTTTTACAATTTTTTACGAATTTGAAATTTTGAAGATAATTTTTATAATATTTTTTTTATAATAACGACAACAACTGAACAATATTATTTCTTGCTTTAAGGCCGAAATGTAATCAGTAAATTATGGGGGTAAAATTAAAACAAGTAAATTTTTGGTATTTTTTTCAAACTTCAACCTCTTTGAGGCAGCACTTAATATTAATTTGGAATTTTTTTATTATTTTTCCAGTAATCAGCATGACAATACGCAACTTTTGAGTCCTATTAGAAGTTTGTACTCGAAAATTCGCTTTTTTCGGCCCACCCTACTCCTTAGACCCCTTAAGGCGGGATCATACCGAGCAGGCAACTCATTGTGGCCGAGGGCGACATCTGGTGAAGATATCGGAACTGCTATAGAGGGAGGTTCAGAGAATTCGGAAACTAGCAAATCAAAATGCTTAATTCATTGATTGACGTTTTCATCTTATTTTTCAATCCTTCTATAAATAGCTGATTGGTCAGTTTTAAACTACCTTTCCTAAGCTCCTCCCCTTGTCAACGTATCTCTCACCTCCTTCGAGAAATTCCCGCCGTCGCCCTGGGTGCAATTCCTCTCTATCTGTGTGCCAGTAAAAAATCTGTCTATGTCTGTCTTACTTGACGAGGTTTATAGGTGGGTATCTGATCAAGCACACAACCCGGAAATACATGTACCAACCAACTATTTTCCCTATGAGAAGACGGGATGACTCACTTTGCAGGTTATTTGAATAACGTCGCACGAAAGCTACGCCTGATCTTTAAGGGGTCACAGGAGTCTTAAAAATGTGCAAAGAAGATACTACAAAGCATAGTTTGATCTTTCATGTCATTTTTGAACTATTCAATGTATAAGTATAATTTTTTTATAGGTAATTCTACAGGATTTATTTATTATAAAGCAAGTTTTAAAATTTATGAAACTTCAGTCAAAACTAAAATAAGTGATATTAAACATAAAGCTATTTGAACACATTGTGATTAGGCTTGAGCGGCAAATTGTGAGGTCAAAATTGAAAAAATGACCAAAACAATGACTTTATGTTGTACAAATATGTACAAACAAAGACTTATACCTAAATTCTCAGCTCAATTTTAATTAGAAATTATTTTAAGAACTTTTTTCTAAAAAAATTAATGAAAATTTAAAAATTTTGATTTTAAATTTTTTAAAAAATAATTTACAATTAAAATTGAGCTGAAAATTTAGGTATAAGTCTTTGTTTGTACATATTTGTACAACATAAAGTCATTGTTTTGGTCATTTTTTCAATTTTGACCTCACAATTTGCCGCGCAAGCCTAATCACAATGTGTTCAAATAGCTTTATGTTTAATATCATTTATTTTAGTTTTGACTGAAGTTTCATAAATTTTAAAACTTGCTTTTTCATAAATAAATCTTGTAGAATTACATATAAAAAATTATACTTATACATTGAGTAGTTCAAAAATGACATGAAAGATCAAACTATGTTTTGTAGTACCTTCTTTGCACATTTTTAAGACTCCTATGACCCCTTAAGGGGTCTAAGGAGTCTTAAAAATGTGCAAAGAAGGAACTACAAAGCATAGTTTGATCTTTCATGTAATTTTTTAACTACTCAATATACAAGTATAATTTTTTTATATGTAGTTCTACAAGATTTATTTAATATGAAACAAATTTTAAAATTTATGAAACTTTAACCAAAACTAAAATAAGTGATATTAAACATAAAGCTATTTGAACAAATTGTGATTAGGCTTGCGCGGCAAATTGTGAGGTCAAAATTGAAGACATGACCAAGAAAATGACTTTATATTGTACAAATATGTACAAACAAAGACTTATACCTAAATTCTCAGCTCAATTTTAATTAGAATTTATTTTAAGAACTTTTTTCTAAAAAAAATTATAAAAAATTTTGAATTTTGATTTAAACAAATTTTTAAAATTATTTCTAATTAAAATTGAGCTGAGAATTTAGGTATAAGTTCTAGTTTGTACATATTTGTACAATATAAAGTCATTTTCTTGGTCATGTCTTCAATTTTGACCTCACAATTTTCCGCGCAAGCCTAATCACAATGTGTTCAAATAGCTTTATGTTTAATATCATTTATTTTAGTTTTGGCTAAAGTTTCATAAATTTTAAAATTTGTTTCATATTAAATAAATCTTGTAGAATTACATATAAAAAAATTATACTTGTATATTGAGTAGTTAAAAAATTACATGAAAGATCAAACTATGCTTTTTAGTTCCTTCTTTGCACATTTTTAAGACTCCTTAGACCCCTTAAACTCCCCACGTAAATTCTAGTTTCGGTCTTAATCAGCCCAATCAAATCCAAGCTATAAAGTATCGTTTGGCAAGTTGAGTTACAAGCTTTTGTAATTTTTTTTTCAATTTATGTTAAAATTTTTAGGTTTCTTTTAGAAGTGATTGTAAAACTTACAAACAGTTACTACACTATACTATACGCATTAAAAAAAAAATTGCATAAATAACAGGTGACTACAAAAGGGGGAAGCAGTTACAGTTGGTACAAAAGTTTATTATATGACACCATAAACATTTATACCTGCCTACCTATTGTTGTAATCTCTGCTGGATGTCATGCCTTGTAATTTTTTAGTTGGTACAAAAATATTATCAGGTATGACATCCAACAAAGACAAACATTACCAGGTGGGTCGGGTGCAATTTTTTTTCCGACATTCGAATAATCATTCATGCTTCGGATAATTGAAGTTCGACTGCACGCGGTTTTAGAATTTATATTAGAAGTTATTTAAACATTGTGTTATATCTATCTGTGTAATTTTGTCGACGTGCCTCGTAATTTTAAAATGCCGTCAGAAAGACGATGCTTGTATCTGACTGGGAACCAATTCGTAATATTGTGCAAGACTATGAAACATTGCACCGAAATGGATTTAATGTGCACAAACCCTCTCTATACGCTAGATATTTGATTGATATTATGATTTATAGAAGGATTACATTCGATCCTGGCATCAGATCTCTGGGTTTGCAGAGGAGTCTTAAAAATGTGCAATGAAGGTACTACAAAGCATAGTTTGATCCTTCATGTAATTTTTTAACTACTCAATATAAAAGTAGAATTTTTTAATATGTAATTCTACAATATTTATTTAATATAAAACAAATTTTAAAATTTATGAAACTTTAGCCAAAACTAAAATAAATGATATTAAGCATAAAGCTATTTGAACACATTGTGATTAGGCTTGCGCGGCAAATTGTGAGGTCAAAATTGAAAAAATTACCAGGAAAATGACTTTATATTGTACAAATATGTGCAAACAAAGACTTATACCTAAATTCTCAGCTCAATTTTAGTTAGAAATTATTTTAAGAACTTTTTTCTAAAAAAATTAATAAAAAATTTTAAATTTTGATTTAAAATTTTATTTTTAAATAATTTCTAATTAAAATTGAGCTGAGAATTTAGGTATAAGTCTTTGTTTGCACATATTTGTACAATATAAAGTCATTTTCCAGGTAATTTTTTTCAATTTTGACCTCACAATTTGCCGCGCAAGCCTAATTACAATGTGTTCAAATAGCTTTATGTTTAATATCATTTATTTTAGTTTTGACTAAAGTTTCATAAATTTTAAAATTTGTTTATACATATTAAATAAATCTTATAGAATTACATATAAAAAAATTATACTTATATATTGAGTAGTTAAAAAATTACATGAAAGATCAAACTATACTTTGCAGTACCCTCTTTGCACATTTTTAAGACTCCTATGACCCCTTAATGAAATATGCACTTGCATGGCACTTCTTTTTTTTTTCTACACAAAATCTTAAAAAAAAATCAAAAAAATATTATTATCATAAAAAATAACACAAATATTTTAGAATAATTTAAAACAAAATTTTTATTTATATCTGCAGTAGAACGTGAGATGTGTAGTTTTTTGTGTCATGACACCTGTGTTGGCCAACCACGTTTATAATCTTTGCTTCCTCGTAATATTAGATAGGAATAACGTTATCGGATCCTTAGTTGTTCGGTCGGTTTGGAGCGCTTCAGTAAGGAAAGGGATAAACTTCAAAGCTGTTTTTCTCCTTGATCGTGTTTTCGATGATTTTTTGACTTTAACCTCACAAGGTAGGAGAATTTCTCATCCCCGAAATACGAGTTTTTCTAGGCAGGAAAAAAGCGAAATGGAATCGTCCTGTATCAAAAAATACCCAAGTGATTATTTCGGCCGTTAGTCATCCTATGGAATCGGACCTTTTTGACTTTGTGGATAAATAACATTCTAAGTTAATTGCATGAAACAAAATTTTCATAAGGGGAGGTCTTCATATTAAAAATGTTAACAACTTTGAAATTTCCAATAGTAACACCCATATTTGATTATTTAGAAATGTTAAGCATCCTCGAAAACCCCTAAATCTTAGTTTTTGTTACATTTGGATGAATATTTAACGAGTTATTCCATCGAATCACTTGATGTCCTATTGGGGACCATCTCAAGGTTGTTGGTTTAATGATGTTTATCTTCCTTCCCAAAGCCGTATTTGTTTATCAAGTTCATATATAATCTTATACACAGTCCCCTGAAGCGCAATTAAAAAATATTTTGTGATTTACTCAGCAAATTATGAATTAAAGAAATTAAAATTTGGGATTTCGCTTAAACTTCCTGTCTTAAATATATTTCTATAAAAATATTAAGGGGTTTCTATTCATAATTTTTTTAAAAATTAAAATAATAATTATTTTAAAATATAAAAATTGTTTTAAATACCCCAATATTGAATGCATTTTGTTTGGGTTGTTATAATTTCTTTTCAGTAAGAAATTCGTTTCATTATCTTAATTATTTATAGATTGGGATAGTTTTTTATGTGCAACTCATTTAACATTATGGCACCTAAACTTTGCACGTCTCTAATTCCCCTAATAATGTTTAAAAGCTAACAAAATTTGGCATTTCGTATTAAAATACGTCATAGATTAGAAATATGGACTCAAAAAAGGGTGTTGCCATTGGAAATTTTAAAGTTAGTATCATTTTTAATATGAAGACAGCCCCTTATGCAAATTTTCTATCATGCCATTAACTCAGAATGTTATTTTTATACAAAGTCAAAAAGGTCCGATTATATAGGATGACTAACGACCGAAATGATCACTAGCGGATACTTTTTTTTTTTCCACAGCACGCTCAATTTTTAACAAACCCAACACCCCTATTTGTGAAACGAAACGGCCGAAAACGGCCTTCCCGATGTTTGCTGGTAGAGCCGTCCTGGGCCGGTTTCGAGGTTAAAGGGTTAAATTGATATAACTCAAAATCTACTGCCCTTAGAGTGTCAAAATTTTCCACTCATATTTTTCAAACATATATCTTTAATTTGTCTTTAGGGATTAGTTGTAAATAGTTTGTTTTTTTATTTATTAGTTTTTATAAAAAAAGTGAACCTGTGAAATTATTAAAAAACAACTTCAATAATTAAAAAAAAAAATATTTCAAATAAGAAAAATCGGTAAAGACAGTTTGTTAAATACATTTTTCTGTTTATGAAAATGCTAAATATTTGTTAGCCAATAAATAAGTTTTTGACTTATAACAAAAATAAGAGACATCACTTTTTGACACATTTTATTTTTAAAAAAAATAAATAATGATAATTTAAAACCTTTGACTATCTAAAAGTGTAAGTATAGTTAGTATACATTTATGGAAAAAAAAATATATTGATATCTGCAATATTAAAAAAAGAAGTTGAAAGTGTCCCATACCCCCTTAATCGAAATTGTATAGTGGTGTTTGGAATCGGTTCAGTTTGATCGGTGAAATGGTTGTTTGTGGTGCTTGGAATCGAAGAACACTTTAATGCCTTATTTTTTCTTCTCAAAAATATTCCACACAATTTTCTTTAAAAACTTACATTTTATTACGATGCATATATTTACATAAATTATCATACGATTATTTTTCAGGACAAAAAAAATTATATGTTTGACAAAAGTGCATTTTTTAAAATTCATTCGTATCCTATTTTGAAAATTATAACAAATGTTATTGATAGATTAAAAAACCACATCATAAAAGTAATATTGAAAGATCATTGAAAGTAAATATATTGAATATGCTTCAAAGTATTAAATTTTTCGATAAGGGGACGTACATAAATTACGGCACGCTCAGGTTAGGTTAGGCTTGAATTATCGTCGCACTAGAGCTACACGAGGGCTATTGGAGACGGGCGTCGTATTTTAGAACCACAGTCAAGTGACGAGCCAACACCTGAATAGCGGCACGCTCAGAGGGGGAGGGAAGGGTATGCGCCAACATGAGGATCGAGACGTAACGATTAAAAAATTTCCGATTTTGCAAAGAAAAACTGTCTTAAATAAAATGAAGTTTTTGAAAAAAATTAAAATCTTTTTTTTTATAAGAGGCACTATTATAGTTGTGTAGTGTTTTTCTGAAGAAGACGAGCCGAAACTTGTATAATTTGTACAGCAACAAATAAACTATTTGCTCCAATAACGTGGTTTCTTTAGTGAATCCTCTCATGCTTGTTTCAAACTCAAAATGGAAGACACTTTAGAATATATTCCCATTACTAAATATCTGCGATTTTTATCGAGCATTTAGAGTAAAATTGAAACAACCAATAAAATCACGATGGGCAAAAATGAAAACTGGAAACTTATATAATCTAAAACAACCAAATTGCAATTTTCTTTGAAAATAATTCGGCAATCTGGATTTGAAGGATGCTACCTCGAATAATTAGCTATCTTCTAGGAGTTAGGGAAAATTTAATCTAATTGAAAATAATAAGGTTTAATGCTGTTGTTGTGATCATGGATATCCTATGGAAGAATGTTACCAGAGCGTCCGGAGAGGATGGACATCTTTTTACACAAATTAAGACCAACATGTAGACAATTAACATTGTATTGAACGCTGAGTACGATGTCGCCCTTAGCGGTTGCGTTGGGTGCCTATTCAAGTGATGGCTCGTCACCTGACTGTGGTTCCAAAATACGATGCCCGTTCTCCAATAGCCCTCGTGTAGCTCTAGTGCGACGATAATTCAAACCTTACCTAACCTAACATTGTATTGACAAGTCAATCATCCATGCGCTTACCAACCGGGATTCGAACGCGGAAACTACTGGTTGGGATTTATACGGGATATTCGGTATGCCGAGTACAGCGATAAAGGTTTAATAAATTACAGGAATAAGAAAATGATGCACATAAAGAAGACAGAACAGATCAGTCGGTTAAGGCATTTTTTTTTTTGCCTTAAATGTGAAAGGTCCCAGGTTCGGTCCGGGCATCGCCAAATCAACCGCCGACCTATAAGTCGTCCGTGAAGAAAAATGTCCGACGAATAATACCCCTTGCATTGGGAATGCACGCTAAATATTCTAATTAGTCCCAACACTGCGTACGATGGCTCCTTGAACAGTTGCATTGGGTGCATACCCTGATGTCGACTCGTTACTTGACCGCGGTTGTAAACGCCCGTCGCCAATAGCCATCATATAGCTCTAGTGCGAAGATATTTCAAACTAACTTTACTAAACTATATTAGAGGGGCTGGGGAGCCCAGTCGGTTGAGCACACGCTTAGCATACGGAAGGTCCCAGGTTCGGGTCCGGGCATCACCAAAAAGTAGCTGCCGACCGATAAACGGCCCGTGCAGCAAAAAATGTCCGACGAATAATACCCCGTGTAAGGGAGTGCACGTTAAATATCCTTCAAATTCCTAACGCTGCGTACGATGTCGCCCTTAACGGTTGCGTTGGGTGCCTACTCAGGTGCTGGCTCGTCACCTGACTGTGGTTCTAAAATACGACGCCCGTCGCCAATAGCACTCGTGTAGCTCTAGTGCGACGATCATTCAAACCTAAAACTAAACTATATTAGAACACCACAAGACCTCGCATTGAGAGTGGAGCCGAATCATTAATTAAAATCGCGGAAGGTCAAAAATGAAAAACTGAAAAAAGTTACCTAATATAAAACACGCCAATACTGCTACCTAATGCCAAAACAGATTTAAAACGTTATGCAAAAATCCTTTTTGAAAGAAATGGTAAATTATACAACAAAAACTTCAAGAAGTACATGTTTTTCGGATTTTAACTTAAATTAATATTTCAACAAAAATATACAAGTCAAAATTTGTGCAATTGTTCACACTTTGTAATGCCTTTTTCTGAACTTCAAGTCCCCAAAGCATATTTCAAACTCTTTCAAATAAATCATTTGGAAGAAATTAAAAAAGATTTTTTTTTGCTAATTAAGAATTAGAATCCAATAGAATGAATCAATGCCACTTAATTTTTTTAAAAGCTTTGAAACTGGACGCTATAGTAAAAAATCCATTTGTATTTTCGAAATCGGCGTCCAAAAACACACAATGAATTGAAACTTTAGCTTACGGAGCAGAAGTTAAAATTCGCAGACTCTTGAAATTGAACTACACGTACCTTATCTTATCTGAGTTTCAGCATCTTTCACTAAAAGGGGAGGAGCTAACTTTAGGGGGAGGAGCTTAATTTCTACTCCTAGGGGGCGCTACTTCCTGGATAAGACTGGATATTGAAAATTTCATAATTTCGCTGCCACTTTTCTACCCTAAAAATGCAAATAATTGCGAACTTTTTTTTTCCAATGCGAAGGAAATTTAAAGTTCTACGTCTCTATCTTTTCAGTTTTTCAAATTTCGACCTATTTCATATTGTAAAATGATTTATTAATAATCAAAAAATTATTTTAACCAATTTCAAAAAAGTGAAAAGATAGAGACCGGCAAATCAACCGCATGTATCATATAAAAAAAACCGTTTGTAAAAATATTCAATACAGCCGGAGAAATGTGGCAGACTTTTTATTTTTTCCCCATAGGATTAACGTTGAGAGAAGCCTTCGCTTGAGAAGCCGATTCTCGGTACTATTCCCCCTTAAAAGAGAGTTCCAGATAAAAGAGGGTCGAATATTAAGGTTATACTGTATAATTACATTATTTTTTCCTGAAAAGAGTTATTTTTTTTCCGAAAAGCAGGTATTCACCTTACTCTGATGCTTATCTCAATAGATCACTAGTCCTATATACATCAAACAATTAAATGTGCAGCTGACAGATATCTGTCGATAACTTACCTACTCTTATTTATAGTGCTGTCCAGTTACTCATGTAACTTCTGTGTGATCTTGAGGATATACCCGAAAACCAAAGACCACCTCATATCATATTCAAGAAATATGCATGTTATTCGAGTTCAATATGTACCTGTATATACAGGGTGGTTATAAAATAACGCACGCTATTCGGAGTGGTCTGTAGCTTAAATGAATAGTCTTAATGCATCAAAAAATGGGACACTTACAAATCAAGAAAGGGGAAAAGGAATGAAAAATCATAATAAAGATAGAACCCTAGGAAATAATTATAAAAAAGAATAATAATAAAAAAATCGTCTCTTGACCAGAGTTCTAAATTTTGAGGCGTAGCCAATTATAGCTAATTACGGCCAACACATCCAATTACGCCTCGTAATTTAGAACCCTGGTCAAGAGACGAGTTCGTTTTTTTATGATTCCATTCTCTTCCTCTCTTCTTGATTAGTAAGTGTCTCAAAGTTTTTTGCATTCGGATTATTTATTAAAGCTACAGATCACTCCGAATAGCGAGCGTTATTTTATAACCACCCTGTTTAATACAGGAAATAATATAGGATCAAACTTGATTTGAAACGGTTCAAATTACAACTCTATGATTAACCTACTTTGGCTTATATTTATCAACTCTTTTGAAATTTGGACATGAAAAATTTTATGTAATTTAAGTTGTATGCAAAAACACATGCCGTATTTGGTACTGTATATAAATAAATACTCTTTATGGTAAAAAATTCTAGCAAGGATTGAAGTGAAATCTTCATGTTGTTGTGGCTAATCCTCCTTGGTCTGACAAAATAGACCAAGTCCAACAGATCGGTGACCCGAAGAAAGTCTATGACGAGCATAAATAAAAATGACGAGCAGAACAAAAAGATAGTCCGACGAAGTCTAAAATATGCTCGGGGGAGGCCTGGTGAACTTGGCATTTAAGCCTGCAGCACATTGGAGCGTCAAGCGGAATGCCGAGCGAACAATCGCCGCGTCAAACCGGTCTGAGGGTGGTTTTCTCTACTGCGCAGGAGCGAAAGAGGAAAACCGCGGCGAACAATTTCCCGATCGCTCCTCTGAGCGATTTTTGGAAGCGTTGTTTAGAAACCGCTTTCGCGCATGCGTAGTTATAGATATTGGAGGTTTGTTTGGTCCGATGCCGAAAATCTGTTCATAAGCTTCCATTCATGACGTTGGAGAACACCGAGGATAGTTTAGTAAGAGGAACTAGATTTTTCGGCATTTTTTTACATTGCTTTGCATTTAATTTGTTAGTATTTAATAATGGTTTTGCATTGTAAGCATAAATCTTTTATCATATTTAATATTTCTTTTAATTCTCGACGTCAAATTTAGTACACCAAAGGAAAAATTGTACAATATTTTCTGAACCATTTTAAATCTTTCATAAAATTTATGTAACGCACACAGATAATTAAAAGCTATTTGGTAAATTTCACCTTTAAGTAAGAAATAAATACTTTAAAAAAGAGTGACTAAATGATCAAGCAGCTTCTTACATTCTGAGCATGCGCCAAAGCGGTTTCACTACGTGAAAGAATTCGCCACTAGGACCCGGGCGACAAAACGCGAGGGAAAAAATGTTCACCGCGGCTTTTCTTAACGCATGCGCAGTCCGAAAAATCGCCCGCGTCAAATTACGAGCGGGAAACTGCTCCAATGTGCTGCGGGCTTTAGCGTAGGTTGCAAAGGTTTACTTGCCCTCTAAGCAGGAGAGACATTAAGTGGTCACTTGCCAATCTGGCGGCCGCAGTACAGGTGGCTCTGTCACAATTGAGAACCAGTGAAGAGCACGGGTCCGACTGAAATCTTCCTAAAAGTCAAATATATACAGTCAAAGTCTGTTACAATAGCAAATTGTTTGTAACACCATAAATGTTTGGTCATTTAAACTGTCTATGTACCTTCATGTCATAACATATTCTTTATAACTTTTTTTAATTAACACCTTGGTTATGTTACAATGCTAAAAATGTTTATTTGATGTACATAATGCCTGCTTAAATTACGACGCACATCACCTATAGCCCTCTAGTGCGATGATAATTCAAACTAACAAAACCCTCAGTTAACCGGTTTAAATGTTTATTCAAACGGTTCTTCATAGTTTTAACCGGTTCAGCTTAGGAACAATTTTTCCATTTCACCAGTTAAAATGTTTCCGGTTTTCTATCCTGTGTTTTTGCACATTCGTGGTTTTGTCATTTTACCAACGATATGATTATTAAGATAACTTTAATTGAAAAACAAAACTTTTCAAGCTAGTTTAAAAATATTTTGTTGACTTTTGTAAGTCAAAATACAGGGTTGTCCAAAAATAAGTTTCCCAAATCAAAAGCCTGTCAAGGATGCTGTTTAAGACAGAAAGTGATAAAATTTGTGATAGAGACATTTTAGTTCATGCGCTCTCGATTTATTAAAAAAAAAAATTGTGAAATTTGCCGCTAGGTGGCGCTTCAAATCAAAAAGGCATTCTACAGTTGTTCTACATGAGATACGTGGTTCTCCTTAAGTTTTTCCATTCTTATAGCTTAGTGTTTCACAGTGGATCGCAGAAAGACTGCAAAAATGCCAAACAATTAAGGCTTTCACATCTGCCAAGGTTTCTGGCGTTCCGGTAAACCTTGGCACCTTTTACGAATTCTCACAACCAAAAATCAAATGGGATGATATGAGGTGAGTAAAGAGGCTAGCACCTTAGTAATTTGCATATTGCAACAACGTGACTTTCAGAAATATTGTTTATGCGCAACAAATTGAATAGATATACAAACGTAAAAGACGGGTAGTGTTTAACCAGCAGTTGATTCCAACTCGTGTGTTGCAAAATGCCTACCTTAAAAGAAAAAGCTCTGTTAGATAAACTTTTCTACCAGAACGACTGCTTCTGTAGAACAACTGTAGAATGCCTTTTTATTATGCGGCGTTAAATAGCGGCAAATTTTGAACTAATTTTTTTAATAAATCGAGAGCGCATGGACCTGAAATGTCTGTATCTCAAATTTTATCACTTTCTGACCAATGCAGCATCCTGCACATGCCTTTGAGTTGAAAAACTTATTTCTGGACAGCCCTGTATCTTGCCAAATCACTTTAACACTTTACCTACGGGCTTCGACTGACCCATAGACTAAGAACACTCTAAGTTTCAAACTCTCATTGGAGAATTTCTACATTGAAATTGACATAGAAACTAGCGCGCCCTCTTTGTGTCTAAGGGAACTAATGTAATGGTTTCTGGCTGCCTATTTGCAGTCACCTTTAGGAGATTTAACAGAGCCAATGACATCTCGTAATTTGGAACCCTTATCAAGTGACGATAGGGATATATTTTTTACTACAACTTATTTTCGACTTTATTTTTGAATATATACAGCTACTCATTGACTTTTATATCCCTCGTAGGCCCATCCTCAAGATATTTGACCTTGTGCTTCTTTTTCTCCATTAATAAACCTATAGACTGACTACGCTTGTCATTTTAGATATGGTCCTCCAAAGATCCACAAGTGATTCGATTGAATAACTCGTCAAATATTCATCCAAATGTAACAAAAACTTAGATTTAGGGGTTTTCGAGGGTTTTTCACATTTCTAAGTAATTAAAATTGGGTGTTGCTATTGAAAATTTTAAAGTTCGTAACATTCTTAATTTTAAGACGGACCCTTATGCAAATTTGTGTCATGCAATTAACTCAAAATGTTATTTGTTCACATAGTCAAAAAGGTCCTATGTAAAAGGATGACTAACGGTTGAAATAATCACTAGTGGATAACTTTTTTTTAACAGAGAACATTCCGAAGAAACAGTAGCCCTACAATTGAAAGTACAATTATGCCAATTAACAAATCAACCTTTAATAGTGCTTTAGTTGCTTTCGACACGTTAGAAGAGCTAGGCATTAGATTAAGTTGCTGGTCTAGAAGATTTTTAGTCTACGGGTCAGTCGACGCCCGTAGGTAAAGTGTTAATAGTTTGACAGATGATGTCATTATTTAAAAAAAAAAAAAACTATTCACATTTTGAACTACAAAGAGATTTGATAAATTCCAAACAGGAATTGTCAAATCATCGCTACAACAAACCTAACAGATTCTCACTGGATACACCCGCATAACGACAGTCTGACCAGAACTGGTCCACTTCAAAGTTGGGCTGTCTTCGGTCCCGGATACAACGATCAGTGGATGTTATTCACGGCCACAACTCAAAACCGGGGATTTCGTACCAGTTCCTCGGTCCCTTTCCTCACCAGCAAAGTGCTTACTAACGAAGATGACGGCTTCCACTTCCGCTATGCTTTCAATAATAGTACATCCAGCACTTTGGCTCTCAAAGTCAGTTCAAAGGTAAGATTATTAGATACTTTTTTTTAAAAATTATACCTGCTTGAATAGTTATATCTAGTAGCACTAACACATAGACTTTAGTTAGACCAGTATCAATATGTGAGTTCTCTCAAAACCTTTTAAATTGAACATAGGATTTAAGAGGTCTGTCCGGGGAAAAGGGGATGACATTGGGGTCTTTTACCCAGTCTTGTTTTTTTTGAGGATATTATGGAGTAAGGTACCTGTACTTGACTATAACAACACCAATGTGCACCAATCATCATTAATGTGCACGGGGGTTCGGACGACAGGGCTATAATTCGCAACTTAAGGGGTCTAAGGAGTCTTAAAAATGTGCGAAGAAGATACTACAAAGCCTAGTCTGATCTTTCATGTCATTTTTGAACTGCTCAATGTATAAGTATAATTTTTTTATATGTAATTCTACAAGATTTATTTATTATAAAACCAGTTTTAAAATTTATGAAACTTTAGCCAAAACTAAAATAAATGATATTAAACATGAAGGTACTTGAACACACTGTGATTAGGCTTGCGCTGCAAATTGTGAGGTCAAAATTGAAATAATGAATAAGAAAATGACTTTATATTGTACAAATATGTACAAACAAAGACTTATACCTAAATTCTCAGCTCAATTTTAATTAGAAATTATTTTTTAAAAAATTTAAAATCAAAATTTTTAAATTTTTATTAATTTTTTTAGAAAAAAGTTCTTAAAATAATTTCTAATTAAAATTGAGCTGAGAATTTAGGTATAAGTCCTAGTTTGTACATATTTGTACAATATAAAGTCATTTTCTTGGTCATGTGTTCAATTTTGACCTCACAATTTGCCGCGCAAGCCTAATCACAGTGTGTTCAAGTACCTTCATGTTTAATATCATTTATTTTAGTTTTGGCTAAAGTTTCATAAATTTTAAAACTTGTTTTATTATAAATAAATCTTGTAGAATTACATACAAAAAAATTATACTCATTTATTGAGTAGTTAAAAAATTACAAGAGAGATCAAACTATGCTATGTAGTATCTTCTTTGCACATTTTTAAGACTCTTGTGACCCCTTAAGCATGCAAGTCGAACGCTCTACAAACGCGTGTATCCCGGCACCATTAGTGCCTTTTCTCGTAAATCCAAGACAAAGTGACGTCTATAGACGTATCAATTAGTCAATGACGTCTCTAAATACGTATTCTGGATTAATAGACCTGATAGTTGGAGCATTTAGAGAACAGCTTAATGTGTTTGCTTAAAAATCTCCCCATTTTCTTTGTCACCCATTCTTTAAACACATTGGGATTACATTTAATGCAGATGGGAAACACTTAGATGGAGAAGCTTAGTATGATGAATTGACTGTTAAGGGGGGAATAGCCACGATTAGGCAACTAAACGTGACCAATTGCGACATCTGGTAAACATACCGAAACTGCTATTGAGGGAGGGTCAGAGAATTCGGAGGCCAGCAAAAGTTTAGGCACAGCACAACAAGTTTTTGTTTTATTCAAAAGTATTGAGACACAAAGTGAAAATCCTAAAATGATTTATTCATTAAATCATAATTGACATTCAATACTAAGAAAAACAAATAAGTCGAAAGTCTTATACCAAAATGTCAAAAATGGCCAGAATCCCCTGCACATAAGTTTAGGCATACACTTAATAAAAATAGTAACTTAACACTTACATAAACTATTTTAGTACTTCGTGTAGCTTTCCCGTTGTTTTAGTAGTTCGAAAACCCTTGTTTTCATAGAAATTACAGCTGCGGAAATAAAAAAGTACCCGCTAGTGATATTTTGGCCGTTAGTCCTCCTATAGAGTCGAACCTTTTTGACTTAGTAACAATTCTAAATAATATATAATATCTTCCATTATATTCTAAATTAATTGCATGACATGAAATTTGCATAAGGGGCCGTCTTCATATTAAAAACTTTACAAACTTCAAATTTTCAATAGCAACACTCCGTTTTGAGTTTTCAAGCGCTTGTGTTAGTACCTGATTCAACCAATAAATTGTATGCTAGGTGGATAGGTCCAGTTAAAGTGGTAAGAAAGGCGAAACCAAATTCGTATTATCTGCAGATGCCTGAAGGTAATTTAAGGTTACTCCATGTAAACAAGATGAGAGAGTACAGGGCCAGAGTTCAGACTGTTGGAGTTGTTTATGACTGTAATGGCACAAAGTAGTTAAGTGCGTGTCGATAGTAATTGTAATGTAAAGTGTGACCCTTTATATATCTTAACATATTAAATCTTCGGATATAATATGATTTTAGGGTGGAGGTGTAAGGGTCACGCTCAGATAAAGAAATAATTGATAATTAATTAAGTACGTGCAGACGAGTGTGTGTAAGTTTGTGTGCGATGGTGGCAGTCTGATTGTAGTAGAAAATGGAAAATGCTTAGTTTGATGGAATTTGTGCCTTTTAAAGGTAAAGTTTGTAGTTCGAAATAAAGTAGTTAAGAAAAGAAATTTGTTGTTTGAAAGTTTGTTGAACCCAGTCATTCGGTCACTACATAATGTGCGGGGAAACCCCAATGGATTTCGAATTATTTTGAAGAACCGTGATGATTGAGGATATATCCAACGGCTTGATTGTGAGTTAATCATTTTGGAATTTATATTCGAACAGTATTTGTAGAAGTTAGTTAGTTATGAAAGTTTAGTTAACAAGGTTATTTTGAATAATTTGGAAGTTTTTTAAGTTTTTGAGTTTAAAAGAAGTTATTTTGAAGAGTTGTGAATAAGAAATGTCGTTTTTAGCAAAAGCAAAGAAAGTAGATTTGAAGTGTTTGGCGGAGGAATTAGGTGAAAATGTGACGAAGGATATGAAAGTGGTTGAATTAAGAAATACTATTTTGAAGAGTGCCGAGTATGAGGAAGGATTTGTGAAGGATGTATTAGAAAGAATAGTTAGTGAGAGAGAGGAAGAAGAGCAGATTAAGCGCCAAGAGGAAATTAAGCGCCAAGAAGAGATTAAGCGCCAAGAAGAGAATAAGCGCCAAGAAGAGATTAAGCGCCAAGAAGAGATTAAGCGCCAAGAAGAGATTAAGCGCCAAGAAGAAATTAAGCGCCAAGAAGAGATTAAGCGCCAAGAAGAAATTAAACGCCAAGAAAACGAGTTTTTATTGGAAAAATTGAGTAAGGAAATGGAATTGAAGCGCCAAGAAAATGAGTTTGAATTAGAAAAGTTGAAGATTGAAGGTAACCCGGAACCAAAATTCATGAAAAAATCATTTTTGGAATTTTGACTGTTTTAAGTAGCCCCATTTATCCTATTTCCAATGATATAAAACATGTATTAATACTCCAATTAGAAGCATTTCATTTTTTAATTTGTTTGGAACACACTTTCAGCGAAATGATTCCGAAACCAAAACTAGCACAACCAGACAAGGCCAATACTAGACTTTTACGTATTTTTTATTTGTTGTTACCAACAAGCCACATTACTTTTTCTTATTTTAAAAACTGTGAGTATTTTACAAGCTGTGTGTTGAAATTTGTGTAGTTGAACACTTGTTTATAGCAGGTTGTATTTCCATGCTTGTGCGATTTTTGAAAACAAAAGTCTGATATTTTTATTTGTTTTATTTAAACAAATCCTACTTTGATCCGCTTCTTTATATATATTTATAGTTTATTATAGTAGGGAACCATGCCTAGATCAACTAGAGCTTATAAAAAACGTAGAGGTTTCAACTTTGGCGGTAGGAAATCGGAAGTCGTGATTGAAAGTTCGAATCCAGCAATTCCGGCACCTCTTATAACAGCACCGGTGTCTTCTTCAAGCAAGAAATTGGGTGATTTGAGTTCAAGCTATTCAGATATTCATGAAAATTTGCCAAAGAATATAATAGTTGATGTGCACTTGCTGTCTTCTGCTTTAGAAAAATGTGTTTTGTGCAAGAAATGCCAAAATGAAGGTGTTCAAATCATAATTACTTCCCAAGAGGTAGGTTTGGCTGTCAAGCTGCAATTTTATTGTGCAAAATGTAAATTCACCTATTCATTTCATTCCTCAGCCACTCACGAGCATGAACATTCCAAGTTCTACACGATAAACACTCGATTTGTGTATGCCCTTCGATGCATCGGGAAAGGGTTTGAAGCTGGAAAGATGCTTTGTGGAGTGTTAAATTTGCCTAAGCCTCCAAGCAAATTTGGTAAGTATAATCAAATTCTAAACACAGCTGTGCAAAAAGAAAGCGAAAAATCCATGACAAATGCAGTCGGTGAAGCAGCCCAAGAAAATGGAGGATCTAAAGATCTTTCAGTAGCGGTTGATGGTTCGTGGCACAAACGTGGATATACCTCAAAGAATGGAGTGGTGTCGATAACAAGCATCGACACAGGAAAAGTTATCGATGTTTCTGTGCTGTCAAAATATTGTTCTTGTGCCGACAAAAAGGCCCATGAAAATAATTGCACAAAGAACTTTGATGGTACGAGTGGAAGCATGGAAGTAGAGGGTGCTATACAGATCTTTAGACGATCTGAGGAGAAATACGGTACACGCTATGTCACCTATTTAGGAGATGGCGATTCGAAAGCTTTCAATACGTGCAGGACGAAAACATATATGGGGACTTGTGTCCCATCGAAAAGCTTGAATGTGTCGGGCATGTAATGAAGAGGATGGGCACAAGATTGCGTACCATGGTGAAGAAGACCAAAAAAGTGAAGCTGGCTGATGGAAAGTCACTAGGTGGGCGGGGGCGCCTGTCCAACCCTCAGATCAATAAGCTCCAGAATTACTACGGTCTGGCAATCCGAAGAAACCCAGGAGATCTTCATAAGATGAGACAGGCAATCTGGGCAATATATTTGCACACCATCTCGACTGATGCAGATCCCCAGCATGGCTTCTGCCCCGTTGGTCTAGACTCGTGGTGCGGATTCAACCGAGGACTCCTCAATGGAAAAACCCATCACATCAAGGGACTGCCGAAAGCTGTGATGGAGGCCATTAAACCCCATTTCAAGGACTTATCTGCACCAGCACTCTTGAGAAAATGCCTCCACGGGCAGACTCAAAATGTCAACGAGTCATTTAACAACATCATCTGGTCTCGGATCCCCAAAACTGTTTTTGTGCAGTTCAACACATTGGAACTAGGTGTGCATGATGCAGTGCTGGCTTTTAACGAAGGATGTATGACCCGCTGTAAAGTTCTGCAAACCTTGGGTATCGCACCAGGAGAATACTGTATGCAAGCCATGAAAAGCATAGATCTGGAACGATATTTTGTTTATAATTACTCCGCGAAACTAATTACGATCAGAAAAGCAGTAATCCGATTGTTGTGGGTAATTCTACGCTACTCTCTCGCAAACAGAACACTTTTCATGGAATATTCACGAAATCTTCATGAACATAAAAGCATTAAACAATAATTAACAATGCTGGATACCCTAATAAGAATTAGAAATAGAATAGTTGAAAAAATATGAGAACTTACCTATTCTTAAACGTGTGTTGCGAAAAGGTTTAAAATGGCGCGATTTGCGACTTAAATTACAATTCGAGGTCAAACTTTAGTTGTCGATGCGCGCGCAACTTCATGTTGAAGAAGATGATTGGCTGGAAGAAATCGCAAATACTAGACATTTTTTCGTTTCTGTAGAAAAGAAGATTTCTTGTCCGAATTACAAAAACTTATTTTGTAAAATTGTTTATTTCTGTAACATTTTTAAAATAAATTCTGTATGCTTACAGTATTTTTTTCTCAGTGTAAATGATTAGTAAGTTGTTCTTTAACGGTCATTATCTCAAAACCTAGTTTTTAATGTTTATGTTCCTTTTTCTCAGGATCTATGATAGCTAGAAATATAATTTGGGTGTCAAAATGTTCCTTAAACATTGCTTAATACTAAGAAATGGGGATTTTAAAAAATTTATTCAAGCAGGAAAGTTATTTAACTTTAAAGGTTAAAACACAGCCAATTTACCTTTTTTTAAGCTACATCTTAGGAAACTGCCCATATCTCTGAAATTATAGCACATAACTGTAAATACCCATGTATCAGTAATGAAAACGGTTTGATTTGCAACCAAAAAGAAATTTTAGTCAATAGATGCAATACTTTTTGAGAAAAAGGTACATTAAGATGGTATAAATTAACATTGCATCCAATGGAAGCTCTGCGGGATTCCGGGTTACCTTCGCATCGATGTCCAGAAATTGTGATGGAAGAGAAATTATCTCTCAGAATGGAGGAATGCGAGAACAAGCTCAAGTTGGATTGCCAAAATTAATGCGTAAATTTGATCCTAAAGAAGGTGATATTAGTTTTTTCCTTATATTGTTTGAAAGACAAGCAAGAAGAGTGCAGATTAAGGAACAGGATTGGGTGACAAATCTTGTTGGATTATTACCGTTAGAAATGGCGAATTTGATTGCCAGGGAGCCAGAGGAAAAAGCCAATGAATATGATCATGTGAAGAATATGTTGCAAAAGAGATTTAAATTGAGCTCGGAAGCGTTTAAAATAAAGTTTAAGAGGCACTGTAAGTCATCTGAAAACACTTGGCGAGATTTTGGATTTGAGTTGGCGAATTATTTTAATGAGTGAATTATGGGACTAAAAGTCAATGATTCTGAAAGTCTAAAACAACTTGTCATTACAGAGCAAATGAAGGAACAAGTATCAAGTGATATACAGCAACACTTTATTGATGAATGGGGTAAAATTATTACAGTTGATGCTATTTCTGAGAAATTAGATGAATATGAAAATGTGAGACAATATAACCAGTCCAATAAAGCTCCTTCATTTCAACCATACAGGAATGACTATCAGGGAAAACCTAACACGTCCAATAACAGAAATAATTCATCTTATGAAGGAAATAGATATGAGCATAGCAACCGTGGAGGATTTGATAAGAGAAATTCTTTCCAAAAGCAAGTGACATGTTTTAATTGTGAAAAAAGGGCACTTAGCAAGGTTTTGCAGAGATAAGAATAAAGAAGGAAGAGAAAATCCTGAAGCTAAAGTTTCTGAAGTAAAGGTTGCAGAAGTCAATGTCTCTGGAGTCAAAGTAGTTGAAGTAAAGGAGATCGAAGGCAAAGTGGTCATTGCTAAATGCAACAGTGAAGTTGTGCTGGAGAATAAGAAAGGGAATGCAGTTCAACCGAAAATGTCTGATCTGAAAATAGTAACAATTTCATATGGTGGAGCAGAATATGAGGCAGTTGTTGATTCTGGTGCGCAGATTAGTGTGTTTAAAAGCAGTGTAGTCGGGAAAGAAGTTGACTACAAAGGACATATTATGTTACAGCCTGCGTTTGGTGATTGTTTGAAAGCCGAACTAAAAAAAGTTGAAATTGGTTTGGTGACAAGTTCGTATATTACACCGGTAATTAAAACGGTTGTGGCAACTGTGGACGGGTTGAACGCTGACATATTGTTGGACATGGAAACTTATGAGGCCTTGTTGGAGCAGGAGAGAATCTATAGTCCTAGCTTCACAGCTACTATGAAATTAAGATCGGATACTCAAAAGGAAGAGTTGAATGATAATGTGCATACTGAAACAGAAGAATATAAGCCAGCAATAAGAGAAAATGATGCTAAGGACGACGGGAGAAAACCAGAGAGTTTCAGGAAACAACAACAAACGTGCTACTCTTCAGGAGGCATGGAAATTGGCCAAGCAAAATAAAGGAGGGTATATTGTAGAAGAAAATATCCTTTACTATGAAGAGAATATGTATGGAAGTAGAATAAGGCAGTTAGTGATTCCTGAAAGCAGAAGAAACAAAATATTGGAGATAGCTCATGAGTCAGTATTCGGAGCACATCTAGGAGCCCATAAAACGATTCAAAGAATCAAGTTTACGTTTTATTGGCCTGGAATGATCAAGGAGATTAAAGCATATTAGAGTTCTTGTCATGGGTGTCAGTGCAGAAAGGTAATTCGCTCTGTTGACAAGATCCCGATAACACCTGTGTCTCGTCCTGAACTACCATTTCAAGTGGTGAACGTAGATCTAATTGGCCCCATAGATCCGGTATCGTCAAAAGGACATAAGTACATTATGTGTTTGATGGATCAACATTCAAGATGGCCAGAAGCTGTCCCATTGAAATCTCTAACGGCTAAAAGTACATGTGAAGCATTGCTTGAAATATTCAGTAGGACAGGAGTACCAGAAGTAATTGTGATGGACAATGCAACAAATTTTACAGCTAGTTTGACGCAAGAATTTCTGAAAGTTTTAGGAGCTTGTCCACGATTTACAACACCGTATCATCCAGAAGGAAATGGTTTAATTGAGAGATGGAACCAAACTTTGAAAAAATATGTTGCACCATATTATTAGAGAAGAGGGTAGAGGTTGGTACAGGCACATTCCTTCTTTATTGTGGGCTTATAGAGAAGTTCCAAATGCAACTACAGGCGTACCACCTTTTCTGCTGATGTATGGAAGAGAACCAAAGGGTCCATTGTCTATACTGAAATCAGTTTGGACGGGGGAAGTACTATTACCTCTGAATATGAAAGGTTCAGTGGAAAATTATTTGCAAGAACTAAGAGAGAAGTTAGAAGTAGCAACACGAAATGCTAAATTACACTGCTCAAAACAATTAGGGGAGCAAGCAAAAAAGTGATGAAAACCGCACGAGACAGTCACGTATTGGCATAAAATGGATAGTACACGTGTATCAGTGAGCAATACAGGAAAAAAGCTTTTAAAAAATTTAGAATTAAGTTTTAATTCTTTGAAAATGTTGAAAAAACATGAGAAGAGGATTTAAGGCCACAATTTGGTTACATGTAAACAATAAAAAAAAAAGTGAAATTTAGACATGAGGCATGAGTTTTAATATGATGTGCGGTCTCCTCGAACAGCTAAGACTGCTACACACCTGTTTGCTATGAATGCGACGTGGTTATTGATCTGACTTTGGGGAATTCTGTTCCACTTCTAAGAAGTGCAATCTCCCAGTCTCTGGCAGTAACAGGGGGCCTTTATCGCCCAGTAATGGGTCGTCGGAGCTTGTCCCAAACATGCTCGATTGGATTAAGGTCGGGAGAGCATGCTGGCCATTTCATTCGCGGTATGGTTTCAGCTTCAAGCATGTTCTCCACCAGACGAGCTCTATGCTGTCGGGCATTATCGTCCTGGAAAACAAAGGAATCTCCAATGGCACCAGTGTAAGGGATAGCACGAGGTTGCAGTATCTCGTCTACATACCTTCGGGACGTCAAAGTGCCGTTCCGAATGATGTGCAGGTCCGTACGTCCACCTATGCTGATTCCAGCCCATACCATCCAATCAGCTCGTCTGTACTGTGATCTTTCACGAACAAATGTAGGGTTATTTCAAGTGCCCTTTTCTCTCCATATCAGGACACGTCGGGTGCCGCACTCCAGACTGAATCATGACTCGTCTGTGGACAGCACTTGGCTCCATTGATGATGGTCATAATCTCGATGTTCAGTAGCCACATTTTTCGGGCTGCACGGTGGCGTGGGGTCAATGGAATGCAAACAATTGGTCTACGTGCATAAAGCCCTCTCTCAGGAAGCAGATTGCGTACTGTTTGATTGGACATCCTCCATCCTGTTGCCAAGAGCAACCGTCATTGCAGCTGAGTAGCATTCTCAGTTCTGTTTCGAAGGGCTGTTAACCGTATATACAGGTCTACAGTCGCTGTAATGGCGCGTGGCCGACCTTGTCCTGCTCGACGTCTAACGTTTCCTGTTATTTGGAATCGATTCCACAGTCTTGCAACAACCCTTCGGGTGACTCCAACAGCTTCCGCTACACTACGCTGTAATTGCCCGGATTCCAGTTTGCCTATAGCACGCCATGCCCTGGATTCCGCTAAATCACGTTGTTGAAACCTCCTCAAGTCACCCTGTCTTAAAAAAAATTGAAGAACAATCGAATTTTAAAGCTACGGCAGTAAAACAGACGTTTGTGCAACCTCCCGATTTCTGCCTTAATATCCTTTTTCTGGTTTGTGACGTCATGAACTTTAATTTGCATATGAAATTTTCTTTTTTCATTTACTACTAGACTTTAAATTATGAATTATTCATTTTATGTTAGTTATCGGTAACCATCTTTGCTTAATCTTGTTAAAATGATGTGCTCCTCTAATTGTTTTGAGCAGTGTAACAAGTGAAGGACAGCAAAGTAATTACGCCAAATACTATAATAGCAGAAGGAAACATCGAAAATTTGCACCAGGAGATCAAGCGCTTGTGTTAGTACCTGATTCAACCAATAAATTGTATGCTAGGTGGATAGGTCCAGTTAAAGTGGTATGAAAGGCGAAACCAAATTCGTATTATCTGCAGATGCCCGAAGGTAATTTAAGGTTACTCCATGTAAACAAGATGAGGGAATACAGAGTCAGAGTTCAGACTGTTGGAGTTGTTTATGACTGTAATGGCACAAAGTAGTTAAGTGCGTGTCGATAGTAATTGTAATGTAAAGTGTGACCCTTTATATATCTTAACATATTAAATCTTCGGATATAATATGATTTTAGGGGGGAGGTGTAAGGGTCACGCTCAGATAAAGAAATAATTGATAATTAATTAAGTACGTGCAGACGAGTGTGTGTAAGTTTGTGTGCGATGGTGGCAGTCTGGTTGTAGTAGAAAATGGAAAATGCTTAGTTTGTGCCTTTTAAAGGTAAAGTTTGTTGTTCGAAATAAAGTAGTTAAGAAAAGAAATTTGTTGTTGGAAAGTTTGTTGAACCCAGTCATTCGGTCACTACATACTTGATAAACAAACACTGTGTTGTAAAAAAGAAAAATTTCAAATAAAGTACCTGAAAATTCTATAGTATGACTTAAGATTTCTTTAATGCTGATTCATGATATTCAACGCTTTTTTGCGATTTATTTCTTAACTAGCTGTTATACCCGACGTTGCATGGGTAGAGGTGAAAAAATAATTTAATAGTCAATTTAACAATTTTTTTCTTTCATTTGAGTTACATAAGATATGAAGATTACCCAGTAATTCTTCCCATTTAGTTACCCATCTTTGATAAAGTAATGATTAATATTAATTTCAAAAATACCTTTGATAAGAAGCTCAAATTAAAAAGAATACATATTTAAGTAAAAATAATCAGCAAGAATTAAAAATAAGCTACTCCAGCAAACAGCTAACGATTCGCATTTTTTTATATAGGTCAGTTCAATTCATCGATCCCTTAATCCGTTAAGACATAATACATAGAGATTATAAATTTTGTTAGCTCATTTGGCTCTTTTTAGTGAATTTGGCGAGGAAAAGATATGGCTAATAACTAGAGATGTTATATTTATGCTATTTTTTAAGAGCAGTTGCTCTCTGCTCCTGTTCTTTTAAAAAGAACAGTTATTTAACTTGTTCTTTTTACAGAAGTTGCTTTATATGGGGAAGAATTTAGGAAATTATCAATAAAATTCAGGAGAAACTTGAAATATGTAAAATATTACATTTTCGATTGGATTTTAAAGTTTTATTATTAAAAATAAAATAATGTTTTTTTTGGTTAAAATACATAAATTTTAAACACTGTTTTTATTTTTTTGTTGATTATATAAGTTATTGGTCATGAATTAAAGTATTAAAATTATTGTCAAATTCATACTATGCGTTTCTCCAAGTTCAATGTGTTAAAATAATTCCATACGAGTGAAGAAGATTCTTGGAACGATCTATCACACAAAGTCGCTAAGAAATGCGCCCTCTAGTTGCAACAGTGTTACTTTGATTAGAGCTGCTACCAGGATCACCAGATGAAATTTCTGCAAAATTACTAAACTGCGACCCAAAAGAAGCCAAAATTACGAAATAATATCTTCTATTAAGTGATTTCCCACAAGGTTAAAAGTACAAATAAACAAATTCAAAAGCGAGAAATTAACAAATTGTTTTAAAAAACATTCACGACTGAACTAATAGATAATTTGATGATTTTTAAACCTAACCAAATCATTAGTAAGAACAATTTCGGCTACTTTTTAAAATTTTTTAATCAACAGTGTGGTTCAATTATTAGCCAAAACGGCTGCTTTGAGCCAATCTAGCAACCCTGAACGCGGCCCTTCCACTAAAGTAAACGCATTCTCTTATAAAAGTACCTCTACCATAACCAGAACCAATATCCATGCCTCCACCATACATAAACAAACAGCAAACGGGTAAAATGCAAGACTTGTTTACTTTATACCGCTCTCCGATCTACCAGTAGTTTCTGGCTTCAGTCGGGTTTTTTTCCTGTAAGAAAGTGGCATTCTAACGACATTTGAAAAAAAATGGAAATAAAATAAAAAGTTTCTGTGAATAAAATATTTAAAAATAAACTTACATATAAAACTACCTTGTATTACTGCCATGGGCTCATAAACTGCAGCAACCACGACTTTGAATTGGACAATTTTGACTATGAAATAATCCGTTAATAAGTAAACTTTTTCATAGATCAGAGTTATCAAATGATTGTAACAATGGACCAAACCATTATCCTAGATACTGCAATTTACCGCCCATGGCAGTGTAATTCGAATTATTTTTTTAAAAAAAGCTTACATATGAGCCAGAAAAATAAAATGCACATTTTTAGTTAGAAATGTGGTTGGTTTTGAGAGTTAAAAATTCCATGTTCTAACAAAAATTTAACTATACCAATTAATTGAATATTTTTAAATCCAATTTTTCCAAATTTTTTCCAATTTTTTAACAACAAAAATATGTCTTAACATCGATCCTTGGAGGGGAGGGAGAGGGAGGTATTATGACTTATAAGAAATATCTGAATAAATAAAATAGTTTACAGCTAAAAAAATAAGTAATGTACTTTAAATTTATACTAAACTACTTGCCTAGTTTTATAAGTTTTTGAAAAATAATTTAAAGTTTTACTTCTTAAAACTTTACGACAATCGATTGTTATTGAGGCTCAGGAAACCATGCCACTCAACACATTTGCGGAAATTATTTAATATTTCTTCTCAAATGTTAAAATATATACAATTTTCAAAAAAAAATCAAATTGCAAATAAAAAATCTGATACTTATATTTTCTCTAAAAATAAACTTAATATTGATCTAAATACTTAAAATTTGAAACTCAAGGAAAAATAAAAAAAAAATCAGCAAAAAATTTCAGACGCACACATCCAAAACACAAGTACGATAATACACGATCTTTCTATTTAAACGCATGAAAGAGCTCAACAACAACCGTTCAAAACAATACTTAAAGAACTGTGCCCATCGCAAAAAGAACGCCTCCCTGAGCAACCTGCGAAACGCGAAAAAGAACTGTTCCGTTTCAAAAAGAGCTGCTCTAAAAAATAGCTACTCCGAAACGCAAAGAGCTACCTCTCTACGAAAAAACATCAAAGAGCCATCGTACTACGAAAAATTATCAAAGAGTATACAAAAGAACACCCTGTTCAGTGCTCTTTAATCGAAATCGTTTTGAAATCTGTTTCATTGCTGGAATAGTGGGTATAGTCCAGTAAAATAAGACATTTTGGTATACAAAAGGTCAAGTAGTTCTGATTTTTGGATATGTTTTTTGTAATGGATGTCTAATTAAGAATCCAAGTTTGTGACCTTGGGGCGCCGCCGCTCTCTGCGCCCCAAGGTCAAACGTCGGTCATTTTTTAGTTTTTGTAGATTTTTTCCTTAAAAGCTTGGTTTTACAACAAAGTGTTGAATACAACAGTTAAAGAGGGATAAATATGCTATACTTTGAGCGCATGTTGGTGCTTTTAAGCCTAATAGTTCCTGATATACAGCTCCTCAAAGTTAGTGTAAATTGTGAAAAAATTGTGTTTTTCAAAATTAAGCAATTTTTTTCTGCAAAAGATTTATTTAATGGCAAGGTAATTACAGTTTAATTGATTTGTTCACGTTAAAATAGGGTAATTTAAGGTTTCGGAGTTTTTTTTATGTTTGTGCTTCATGTTGAAGATCAAGGAAAGCCTAGCCACAACGCGCCCCAAATGAAAAATTTAGATATATCGCACCCTAACATTCAGTAGACTTGTTGTAAAAAAAGGTAGTTACTTTACGGGGTCAGATAGTTTTAATTTTTGGATGTGTTTTGTATTTTGGAAGTCTAATTACGAATCCAAGTTTGTGACCTTGGGGCGGCGCCGCTGGCTGCGCCCCAAAGTCAAAAATCGGACATTTTACAGTTTTTTCAGATGTACTCCTTGAAGGTTTGGTTTTACAACACAATAACGAATAAAACAATTAAAGAAGGATAAATATGCTACAGTTAGGATAAACATAACAGTAAAAATAACAGTAAAAGGATAAATATGCTACTTGCAGTGCCACTGTTGGGGGCGCCCCAAGGTCAAGCTAAATGTTTAAACTGCTGTTTCACTTGCAACAATGCACAGCACTGTTTCATTCCTTACGATTGTATTTTCAGGTACAAAGCTGTTGGGGCATGAAAAAATCCTCTCGAATGGGGTTGGTATAAAGCTGGGTTACTATGATAGCAACCTCGTTTTTATTTCATGATTATTAGAATTAAAATGACAAAATTCAAGTTAGATAGAATGTCAATTTATCCGAGGTTACTAATTTTTTTTAATGAATCAAATATATGGCGTTTGCCAGTTCTACAACAAGGCAATGATTTACAGAGATTTCTTCACAGAAATATGAAAGGGGTTTTCTAGTTAGGTAGATGAACATATAATTGTGTTTAATGCTCCTTGTTTAAGACCAGTGCATAATGTGTTTGTACATAGCTATTAATTCCTTCGTTTTTACAAGTCCACGTGCACTGAACAATGAATATACTCTTTTTTGTTAACCGATTACATGAGCATGCACATTTGGTCTCATTAAGGAATCAAAGTATTTCTAGATTAAAAAGTCATTTTCGAAGATAGAACTAGACTATTGTAAGATAACAAAAATTTAAAAAGTATCGCTAACTTAAACGGCAAAATGACCGTCCACGAGAACAGGAATCGAGTAAGTAAATGTTCTCGGAGAGATCTCTATGAAGGTAATAATTGCTTAATTTTTTTTTTGTAGAATCAACCTTTCCTAGAGTAAATCGATAAAAAATAAATAATTAAGAAATTTTCATCGTTTTTCTGATTTGGCGTAGCCTGCTACAGTGCGCCTAGGTCAAAAACTTGAATTCTTAATTAGACTTTCAATATATAAAACATGTTCAAAAATTAAAACTACACGACCCCTATAAGGTTACGTCATACCAATATGACACTTCCTTTTTCTAAAACAGGTTTAGTGAACGTTAGGGCGCGATTTATACAAATTTTCCATTTGGGGCGCGTGGCGGTGGCAAGCCGTGTCTTGATTTTGAAAATGGAACACAAACACAAAAAAAAAGCAAACGATACCTTAAAAAACCCTATGGTAACGTTTACAAATCAATTAAAAGGTAATAACCTTGCGATTAAATAAACCTTTGAAGAAAAAAATGCTAAATTTTGAAAATGACAAATTTTTCGCAATTTGCACTTACTTTGAGGAGCTGTATCTCGGGAACTATTTGGCTCAAAAACACCATCATGCACTCAAACTGTAGCATATTTATCCCTCTTTAATTGTTTTATTCGTTATTGTGTTGTAAAACCAAACCTTCAGGGAGTATATCTGAAAAAACTGTGAAATGTCCGATTTTTGACTTTGGGGCGCAGCCAGCGGCGCCGCCCCAAGATCACAAACTTGGATTCTTAATTACACTTCCAAAATAAAAAACACATCCAAAAATTAAAACTATCCGACCCCGTAAAGTGACTCCCTTTTTATACAACAGGTTTACTGAATGTTAGGGCGCGATATATCTAAACTTTCCATTTGGGGCGCGCTGTGGCTAGGCTTTCCTTGATCTTCAAAATGAAACACAAACATAAAAAAAAACTCTGAAACCTTAAAATAAAGCTATGGTAACGTGAACAAATCAATTAAGAAGTAATTATCGTGCTATTAAATAAATATTTTGGAGAAAAAAAATTGCTAAATTTTGAAAAACACAATTTTTTACGTAATTTACACTAACTTTGAAGAGCTGCATCTCAGGAACTATTAGGCTTAAAAACACCAACATGCACTCAAATTGTAGCATATTTAAACTTCTTTAATTGCTGTATTCATCACTTTGTTGTAAAACCAAGCCTTTAAGGAGAAAATCTGCAAAAACTAAATAATGGCCGACGTTTGACCTTGGGGCGCAGCGAGCGGCGCACAGTGGGGTATTTGCCCAATCTAGCTGGACAAAAGTCGATTTTAAAAACCTAAACATATGAAGAAAAAATAGTCATTTCTGATAGACGAATAATTAGTGCATGTCGAACAACACTTTTTTTTAATTGCAGACGACTTTTTACATTCGTAATGCTGGTTTAAAGTTCGTTGTTCAGTAGTGTTCATTTTTCTTTTTCTGACGTTCGTAAACAGACGGAGCTGAAATTATTTTTTATCCTGATTAAAACAGCGAAAATGGATTTTTGAGTTATTGAATCTAATACAGCAAGTAAGAATGTATACTTTCCACCAGTTTTAATTATTTTTAATGTTTTATTTTAAGCATATTACCGTTTTGAAAATGTTCTATTTTTCATCATCAATTTTCTTCGATTTGATTTACATTTTAGACAATTAGTTATATAATGCCGCAAAATGCCGCTTCGAGTTTTAGCTTAAAAGAAAGCTTAGAATCTGAACTTTAAGAATCTGGTAAAATTTCTTGCAGGTTTTTGCAATATTGCGATATAAAAGTAATTTTGTAGCATCGTTAGGCATGTGATCTAACAAAGTACGCAAGCTTCAACCTGCTCTCAAGACGTTAATTTTTGTTTTAGGATCATCAAAAGTTATAATCATGACAAGGAAAGAATTTGTTTGCTATTATGCAGTAACAGCATTTGATAACATAAATGAAAAATTGAAGTTCACAGAAAATTACCTTTTAAACTTAGATAATTTTTCCGATGAGCTCACGCGCGAAATAAAGAGGGTTCAAATGTAAATTAAATTTAAATTTCGTTGCCATAAGTCTCAAAGAAAAGAAGATATTTTTGCCAGAAAACAAAGATTGGCTTGAAAGTTTATTTTTAGTTCCAAAAATTGTGAAAGGACAAGGTAGATATCTGACTACATTTCACTGACTCGTGATCGGAGTAAAGGGAGAAAAACTAAAGAATTACGAAAAAATACCGATTTAGAAGTGTTAACTTTCGCTACACAAACCAAGTTTAAAAGAAAGTGGGAAAGAGATGCTTCTCTATAGAGTACTAAAAACATTGCTAATATCCAAATAGTGTTGCGATGCTGCTCAACAAGTACAATAAACGAAAACCTTTGAAGATGATTCACATTCCGATGCACATATCTTTCAAAAGTTCTATCGTTCCCATTTAGCTATCTTGTTGTGTAAATAATTCAATCATATGACAGAATCCAATACAATTTTCATCACGATATTGTCGTCCAATAAGAATGTGTTAGTTTGAATTATCGTCGAACTAGAGGTAGTTGCTTTCTTAAAACAGACAAGCGATTTTAACTCAGGCTGATTTAATTTTCATGTATCCAGTGTAGAAAATGCACTTCCCCTATAGGAGTGGATCCTTTGTATGTTAAACCTGCGACAGTATCACACCAAACGAGGGATTTTAACTCAGTCTGAGTTAATATTCACTTTTTTTCCAGTGTCGAAAATGCACTTATCCTACAGGAGTTCACTCTCCTATAGGAGAGGACACCTGAGTGGACACCCAACGCAAATCGAAGAGCTTGATCATACGTAGCTTCGGGATTTTGTAGGATATTTGACGTAAACGCCCTCCACACAGGATATAATTCGTCGGGCATTTTTCGGGGCTTCACGAACCGTTTGTAGGTCGGCAATGCAAGGACACGAACCTGGGACCTTCCGCATGCAAGGCGACAGGGTCTATGAGAAAGTCCTCTAACTCCTGGAAGGCCCTGGATATAATCGGTCAACCCCTCATATTAGAATGGGAGGCATCAATTGGCATAAAATAATAGTTTACATAGAAAACAATCACCGTTATTAAGGGTGAACCCGTGGAACGCCGGGTTTATAAAGCTAGTTGTTGTAAAATGTTGTATTGTACTTATAATACCCGAACATAACTTAAGATTTCATACATTACTACCTGAAGTGAAGAAAATGTTTTTGTCCAGCTAGATCGGTCAAATACCCCACTGTGCGGCGGCGCCCCAAGGTCACAAACTTGGATTCTTAATCAGACTTAGATTACATATATCATATCCAAAAATCAGAACTACTTGACCTTTTGTTAGGTAACCCCCCTTTTTCACGACAGATTTACTGGACTAGTACAGCTTTTCAGGCATTCGTGGTGTAAGATGAGAAGTCTTTTCGTCCAAACCCACTCACCAACTATGGGGAGAGGCTATGCTCGTTTTGTTAGGAACTTCATGATTAATGATTTACCGAGTACCGGAATTAAAATTAGAAGATAGATGTTTTTTTGTTCAACGTTAAAATAATAAAGATGAAAAATCGTTAACTATAGAAAACAGGTTTTTTCAAAACGAGGAGCATTCTGCTCCATTTCTTTTTAAAGAACCTGTTCAAATGAACATAGTGTTCTTTTTTTTTCACATCTCTACTACCAACACATCCATTCAGCTCTCGTGCGATGATCTTCGCACAGCCAGCTAATAAAAAATATTGCTCATTTGGTACGTTTTTTTGTAATAACTTGGCGAGTTTGGCAAAGTATTTGGAGAAAAGAAGGAAGACATAAAAACCCTAATATGCAGCTCCAGTGCGATGGTCCTCAAAAGCCAACATAGTTCGGTATTATCTTAAAAATGCATAAAAAAAATTCATAATTCAAATTAAATAAACCCAATAAATTCTAGAAATTAGACTGGTTGGATTACGTCACTTGAAACGCATCAACTATTTTTGAAATTATGAATTTAGCAATAGAACAAAATAAACATTTTCAATTTCACTTATTTTCGTTAAAAATTTTATTTAATTTTTTCTGCTGAATGGCATCACGAAAGAGAAAGAATTATTGGATTTGAGCGAAAGTGGTGTATTTTTTCCCTTAAAATGGTCGAAAAAGATTGGTCTGATTCGAAAAATTCTTGCCTATGTTTGTTTCGAAGATGAGGCGAATTTGTGTGCCAAATTTCGTGACGATCTGTTGCGTGGTTCTTAAGATTTCGCGTTCTATACAAACAAACAGAAGTCGCCTTTTACGTATATAGATAAACTTGAAATATTCGAACTTTATTACGGAAATGAACTTGTTGTAAGAACGAGTAGTTCTAAATGAATTAAAAATCTTTCACTTGCAGTTACTTTAATAGCTTAAAGAAATTCTCGTCGAAACACAAGTGTATTAGTAACAATATTTGTCACCTGTAACCACTTCCGCACATGATTTATAACCGTAGAACAAATTCTCATTGCCTTAGAAGAAATGCGCAACCTCCCTCAATTTTAATCTCCTTGACTTTTGCATCCTATGTTGGGCAAACCTTAAGTTTTTTTCCTCCTTTTAATAAACCTACAGACTACGCTTGACATTTTAGAGATGGTCCCCCAAAGTTCCACAAGTGATTCGAATAAATAACTTATCAAACTATCATCCAAATGTAACAAAAACTTAGATATATTTGTTTTTGATTGTGCCTAACATTTCTAAGTTATTAAAATTGGGTGATGCTATTGGAAATTTTAAAGTTAGTAATATTTTTAATATGAAGATGGTCCCTTATGCAAATTTTGTGTCATGCAATCAACTTGGAATGTTATTTTTGCACTAAGTCAAAAAGGTCCGATTCTATAGGATGACTATCGGCCGAAATAACCTCAAGTGGGTACTTTTTCATTTCCACAGCTGTACCAGCTTTTTTAACTCATTAGTCTCGATATCATACCATGCGTTTTCAATAGCTTCCTTTAGCTCCGAAACGATGGATTATTGTTTGATATTGGCATAAACTACTCTAGTAAGGATTCTTCAAACATTTTCGATATGATTAAGGTCGGAGTTTAAGCAGACCAATCAAGAACTGTGGTATTACTGTTTCTAAACCACCCTTTAGTTAACCTTGGTTGCGTTGGGTGCCTATTCTGATGGTTCGTCTGCTCGTCACTAGACCGTGGTTCTAAATTACGACGCTCTCCAATAGCTCTCGTGTTTTTAATAATCGTAACCAGTAGAGCGAAGATAATTGAAACTAACTTAATTTCACTATAATAGAACACAACAAATGAAAATACAGGGTGTTCCAAAATTGACCGGAATTGTATAGGACGCATTTCCTAAATATTTACCCGGCCCCCACCAATGAAAAACGGCTAACTAATTGGCCGCCCTTTCGGTCGTGCATGAAATCTTGCACTTGTGCTACACAAGAATGTAGAACTTTTAGTTTGGTTTGGTTGAATTTACATCTGATAAAAATTACAGGTTCAACTAGTTTTCAAAAAATTTTTTTTTAGGAGGCTGTTCATTTTGATAGGTTGTTGCATTATTGTTAAAAAAAACTTGATGTTGAACATCAGTCTATACATAACAATTATTGTATTTTGCTTATTTATGCTGGGTAGGTATGCACATATACAGGGTGTTTATAAAATAACGCTCGCTATTCGGGGTGGTCTGTAGCTTTAATGAATAATCCAAATGCAGAAGACTTTGAGGCACTTACTAATCAAGAAGGGGGGAAAGAATGGAATCATAAAAAACAAACTCGTCTCTTGACCAGGGTTCTAAATTACGAGGCGTAATTGGATGCGTTGGCCGTAATTAGTCATAATTGGCTACGCCGCGTAATTTAGTACCTTGGTCAAGAGACGAATTTCGTTTTATTATTCAATTCTTTATCGAAGAAAAAAACTCGTCTCTTGACCAGGGTTCTAAATTACGAGGCGTAATTAGCTGTGTTGGCCGTAATTGGCCATAATTGACGACGCCTCGTAACTTAGAACCCTGGTCAAGAGACGAGTTTGTTTTTTATGATTATTCTTTTTTGTGATTATTTTTTAAGATTCTATCTTTTTTATGATTCCATTCTTTTCCCCCCATTCTTGATTAGTAAGTGTCTCAAACTTTGAAGCATTTGGACTATTCATTCAAGCTACAGACCACTCCGAATAGCGAGCGTTATTTTGTAACCACCCTGTATATTCCGGTGTGTGTGCATGATCAGAGACCCGCTTATAAGATTTCGTCAAGTAAGACAGCCTCAGAAGGATTTTTTTTGACAGAGAAAGGAAGTACACCCAGGGCAAAGGCGGGAATTGAGCCCGCACTCATTACAGCGCGTGGACTGCTAGCGTTATGGCCTGCGATCCAAACCACTCGGCTATCGATCCCCACATGACACCCTAAATTGTCTCCGTGTTGGTAGATGGTGCGGTTGGTAGGTTCAGTCTCTACCCTACTATAGAACTATTTGGTCCCAACACATGCACATTTCGACAAACTGTACATTTCTATCGCAAAACGTTTAGCTCCTTCCAATTTTCAAACATCCAGCTCGAACTTGAAACACACCAAATTATTTAAATCGAAATCCAAACACAAAAATTCCATTTTCGTAGTTACTAATCATTTTTAGTAGATTTAGAAACTGTGATGTAACAGAATCTGCAAATTGTAAAATTACTAGGCAATATGTCAATTCAATCAAACCAAACTCAAAACAAATGCATCCCTTCGTCAACACATTCTCGTGCTGCCCTAGTTCAAGTATGCAACCACGACCAAAACGCGTGATCAATTGGCTTTTTACTATTTTTCGGAGGGGCCGGCTCAATATTTCGGAATTGCATCAATTCCTATTCCGGTCAATTTTGAAACACCCTGTATCTAGCATTGTCTTTAACCCTCTAATGCATAGTGTTACCGTTCGGTAACAAGTTACATAATCCACTTTATTCTATTAAAATAGACCTCCCTCTCGACAAATTTGTGTCTTTTTCATCTATTACATTCCATTTTGAAGTTTTAGTTAATAATAACACTCATAATTGACAGTAGTAAAAGTGTATTCAAAATTAAAAAGTGAATTTTCTAACTGTTGTGAATTTACGTGTTTGGCAGAATTCAAAGTAATAAGACTAGTACTAAATACAATTAAATTGCCTTGAAAAAAATATTAAAGTTCAAGAGGGTTATTTTAAACTATATTTAGTAGTTTTCTAATCATTCTTTTCAAAATTGGTAGTTTGTAGTTGGTTTTTACATGTGTTACCGTTTGGTAACATCATGCATTAAGCACAAATTTTGTTTGCTACTTAGCGTGTATCTCTGTAACGGATTCACAAGAGTTCAGTGTTTAAAATGTTTGGTACTACTTGATTTTAAGAGTAAAAATAAGTGTTTTATGTCGTATCATTCTGCCATTTAAAAAAATTATGTTTAAAAATGATTTTTTGTATATTTTTATTCATAAATACCTGCTAAAAATGTGCAATGAAGGAACTACAAAGCATAATTTGATCTGTCATGTAATTTTTTTACTACTCAATATTCAAGTATAATTTTTATATGTAATTTTACAAGATTTATTTAATATGAAACAAATTTTAAAATTTATGAAACTTTAGCCAAAACTAAAATAAATGATATTAAACATAAAGCTATTTGAACACATTGTGATTAGGCTTGCGCGGCAAATTGTAAGGTCAAAATTGAAGATATGACCAAGAAAATGACTTTATATTGTACAAATATGTACAAACAAAGACTTATACCTTAATTCTTAGCTCAATTTTAGTTAGAAATTATTTTAAGAACTTTTTTCTAAAAAAATTATTAAAAATTTTAAAATTTTGATTTAAAAAAAATTTAAAAATAATTTCTAATTAAAATTGAGCTGAGAATTTAGGATAAGTCTTTGTTTGTACATATTTGTGCAATATAAAGTCATTTTTTTGTTCATGTCTTTAATTTTGACCTCACAATATGCCGCGCAAGCCTAATCACAATGTGTTCAAATAGCCTTTAGTTTAATATCCTTTATTTTAGTTTTGGCTAAAGTTTCAAAAATTTTAAAATTTGTTTCATATTAAATAAATCTTGTAGAATTACATATAAAAAAATTATGCTTATATATTGAGTAGTTAAAAAAATTACATAAAAGATCAAAATATACTTTGTAGTTCATTCTTTGCACATTTTTAAGACTCCTATGATCCCTTAAGCATCTATTCAGTGCTTAATGCATGGTGTTACCGTTTGGTAACAAATTTAAAAAATGAAATTATTTAAATTCCGATGCATTTAATTTTTTTTTTCGTATTTTTCCCGTGATGTATGAGCATTAGAGATACAAATATATTTTTTTGGGACGAAACAAAAAATTCGTGCACTAGAGGGTTAAACATCCATTGAAATCGTGGATGATCAAAAAATAAAACTAAAAAGAGTTATCAAATAAAAAACAAGCCAATATTCCTACATAAAGCCCACACAAATTTAAAATGTAATGCAAAAACACTTTTTTGAGAGAAATGGAAAATTAAAACAAAAGTTTAAGGAATACAGATTTTTAGGATTTAAAAAAAAGTCTAATTTGTAAAACTTTCCACACCTTGTAATGCTTTTTTATGAGCTTTACATATTCAAAACATATTTTAGGTAATTTTAAATAAATCATAAACGTGGAAGTAATTTAAAAACTACTCTTTTCTAATTATGAATTTTTAATAGAATAAATCAATGTTATACTTAAATTTTTTTTAATACTTTTAAACTGGACGCGATAGAAAAAAATATATTTGCATTTTCGAAATTTAAGAAATTACGAATATCAAAATTACGAATATCGAGAATATTCAAAATTACGTGAATTACGAATATAAAAAAAATGCGATTATACGGACCTGCAAATCAGCTACATGTATTATATGAAAAAACTGCTTGTGAAAATACAGCTGGAGAAATGTGGCAGAGTTTTTATTTCCCTAGAAGAACATCCTGCTTTTAAACCAGTTCGTTACAATGGAAATGAACAAACTCTTCTTCAATTTCGAAAATTTAACAATCTTAGTTCGATGTCGTAAAATTGCAATATAAGTCGAATTAACGTCGCTATCTAAAGTTACACGACAGCTAGTCAAAAAATACGAAGAAATGTTAATGGCTTTTTCCGATCGGCTAACTTATCATCTGTCACTAATTTTTGAATTCAATTGTTTCAATGATTAACTTTTCGACTATGAAATCATCATTAAATTGGCATAAATCACATTTTTTGGGTTGTTTTTGTTTGAAAAAATGCAAAAAAAATAAAATAGACTATTTGCAATTTTTTATAGCTAGATAGTTGAAAAACAAACTAAATCGCACTACAAAATTCAGTACACGTTTGGTGACTGGTCGCCCTACACTTGAGACGAAAGATTTAATTTCCTCGTAGTTTGAAATAGAATGTTTTCTTTCAAACCATAAAGTTTTTTTTTACAAGCACAGTGGAATCGGTTGCAAAAGTGTTAATCTAATACTCTGTACTAATACGTTCTATGTCCTCAAATTTATCACCAAATAACCTTAAATATGCTAGCGGTGATCCCGGGAACGGGCGCGCAAGGTGTGACAGACCCTATGATTTTTTTTTTAGAACTAATGCTCTTATGTTACTAAACTTTTCCAAGTTCTCCAAATATTTAGAGTTGGTTAGAATGTCACGCGATCAACTTGTGTCCTAAATTTATCTACAGCAGAGATACCCCCAAAAATAATCACTATTCAATTATATTTGTCGTTAATAGGCGAAAGATGCACTTCGCAATAACACAAAAACTGCATAAGCTTTAAAATCTATGCACAGAAACTCATCCGTCACATCTGGGATTTCTAAGTCAATTAAATATCATACAGAATATTAGATGAAAGAGCTAGATCGTGTTGTTTGTGTAACCACTAGACCAAGTTTTCAAACGAACTTGAACTCTTAAGAACGGTTGGCGAAATGGTACTATGAATATCATCAAAATGCGATGTTGTCGGTGAATTGGAACTACGGGACGCTCCAGCGCGTCCTCAGCAGCCGACGTGTTAAGTGTTTAAGTTCGGGGACAATTCAAACGGGGCGATGCATGTGCAGGGCCTGATGTCCCGCAGGGCAAACGGGGCACGTGCCTAGGGCCCCCTACTTTAAAGGACCCAAAATTTTCTACATGAACATTTATGCTCAATATAACTGCCCCAATTTTTTAAATATGAAGAAACAAAAAAAATTCAATTCACGAACAAATGTTTTCTCTAAAATGGTGTTTAAACTCTGAATTAACCAATTCACAAAACTAGTCATTTTGGAGGGATTAGCATGCTTTCCAAGAAAATTACTTTGGCTTTCTTATTAAATACTGGAAAATACACGCAAATATTTTTATCAAGGTAAGTTTTGGGGGCACCCATATTTGATAGTGCCCTGGGCCCCTAAAGTTATAAGTCGGACATTGTGCAAGGGGGTCGAGTTGTTTGTTTGTGCAGTGTAAGACAACGTTTGACGTGCCTGTGACATCACCGCTGGCATGTGAGTGTTCTGTAAGCTAAGATTTCAATTATTGTAGATTTGTAGTAAGCTTATCTTTTCCTCCTTTTTTCAGAGGACAGTAATCGACGGAGGCTTTGCTCACGAAACATTCATCTACTTCCTCCTGCACACGACCCAGGACGGCGAGCCATCGAGTCGTCTGGCCAGGTTCTGCACGAAAGATGCAACTTTCCAATCCTACGCAGAGCTGGCCCTCCAGTGCACACACGAGGGCAGAACTCTGACTCTGGCCAGGGCCACGGACTTCGGAGATTCGCCCGACTCGGACGAGAAGTCCCTCTATGCCATATTCGACAAGCCTGGAAATCGATCGGTCCTGTGCGTATTCCCCTGGTCGAGAATCATAGAATCTTTTACCACGTCACCGAGGAATTGCAACATTGATTTGGTGGGGATACCTTGTACTCCGGTAAGGAAAATGTCAACTTGTATAATTTGTTTAACTGGTATAAAAATGAGGGAAATAACTATATACTACTTCAAACTAGTTAACTATATACTACTTCAAACTAGTGTGTAGTACTTATACTTACAGTAAAAAATAAATCTACTTTAAATGATGATAAGCTATTATAAGGGGGGGGGGGGGGTGAACGGTGGTAGGAGGAAAAATGGGGTACGTTAAAAATATTCATTTTCCTAGTGTAAATTTAATTTTTTAGACTTTTTCTTTGAAATATTATTTTTAGATGATCTCTAATTAATACGTTCTTCCACTAAAATCTTCAATTACGTGTGGCATATGATAAAACTACAAAATGAACTTGCTCCCGTAGTTTCTTAAGTCAACCGACTTCAGATTTTTTGGATGGGAAATTCGAAGACACGCTTGTCATGTGATTATGAGGCATTTGAAGGATCCCTTGAGTACCCATTTGGCATGGGTCATCTCTGCAAAAGTAAATCTTGACATACTTTAACATTCATAGGAAGCTCAGATTCCTTGTAATTTGAGCATCAAAATTAATAGCAAAAGTAGCCTAGATAGTGCAATTAAAAAATGGCTCTCACTTCTGGGGAACATCCCTAGGCTTCCAAGGCTTAGCCGCCAACAAAGCAGTTAAGTTGGAAAAAAGGCTTACTAAGTTTGCTTATGCTGTTACCAGATTTTTAATAAACGTATATAGCTACGAGGTGGTTGTAACAACTACATTTAATGGATGTTTGGTTTTTAGAAATAAAACCGGTTTTTCAGCTTAAACTTTCTGGTTTAACCGTTTTGTGTCCCCTTCTCCATCCCTAAATCTTCTATTTTTGTGAAACATGTTTCAATTGGGTGAACAATAGCGGTTGACATAATATAACTTTTATCCACTTTAATATAATTAAATTATCGGGCAAAAATTAACTGATGAAATTGACTCATTCTTTGCAATATTTGAAAAGCCATGGATTAATCTGTTTTTGCGAATTTCCCATCTTAATTACATTAATTAATTTTAAGAAAAATATAATAAATTATATCTTTAAATGATGAAAAAAAATCGTTTTCAGGATAGTAAAGAAATTGCCGATTTTTGTGGACCAGATGTCACTCCTTACATTATAAGTCAACCTTTAGTTACCAATTTAGCCCTTCTTGAAATTTCAAAAAAAATTACCGTCATCCTCGTTCTCAAACAACAAGAAGTTATGGTTGCAATTGTGGGGTTCGGAAGAAAGTTCAATTATAAAAGTAAGTTTTAACAAAACTATCTAAAGATATTTTTTTGGAGAAATTTAATTATTCTTATACCAATTTATACTCTATAAAATAAAACCTGTTTGTGTGTGGCCCGGCTCCGCCAAAATAGCCGCCGACGTTTAACTCCCCTTGCAGTCAAAAATGTCCGACAAATAATATCCCGTTCATAGGTAATGCACGTTAAATATTAACGCACAAACTAACAATGCTAAACTAAATTAGAATGCAACATATGTAAATACCTCGCATTGAGAGTGGAACCGAAACATCCTTGAAATCGCGGAAATTCAAAAATAAAAAACTGAAAGGAAGTTCTTAATATAAAACAAGCCAACTGCTATCTAATGTCCAAACAGTTTTAAAATGCAACGCTAGAAAACCATTTCGAAAAAAAAAATGAATAATCGAAACAAAAACTTCTTAGAATACATGTTTTTAGAATTTTTACTTAAATTATATTTCAACAAATATAAGACCGAAATGTGTGGAATTTTTCACACTTTGCAATGGCCTCTGCTTCAGGTCCAAAGACATTTGTCAAGTTCTTTAAAATAAATCACTTAGAAGTTATTTAAAAAGATTTTTTACCAATTAGGGATTATAATCTAATAGAATGAAACAATGGTACTTAAAATTTTTTTAAACTCTTAAACGAGACTCCAAAATAAAAATTCCATTTTTATTTCAAAATGGGCTTCCAAAAATGCAAAGGTACAGCTGTGGAAATAAAAAAGTACCCACTTGAGGTTATTTCATCCGTTAGTCACCCTATAGAATCGGACCTTTTTGAGATTGTGTACAATTAACATTCTGAGTTAATTGTACGATACAAAATTTGCATAAGGGGCCGTCTTCATATTAAAAATATTACTATCTTTGAAATTTCCAATAGCAACACCCAATTTTAAAAACTTAGAAATGTTAAGCACTCTTGAAAACCTCTAAATCTAAGTTTTTGTTACATTTGGATGAATATTTGACGAGTTATTCAATCGAATCACTTGTGGACCTTTTGGGGAAAACTCTAAAATGACAAGCAAGCATGCATGCAAAGCCGTCTTTATTTAACAATTACACACGTAATCTCATACACAGTCCCCTGAAGGGTAATTATAAAGTATTTTGTGATTTACTCAGCAAATTATGAATAAACATTTTTAAAAATTGGGATTTCGCTTAAACTTCTTGTCTTAAATTTATTTCTTTAAAAATATTAAGGGGTTTCCATTAATATTTTTTTTTAAAATCAATATAATAATTATTTAAAAATATAAAAATTGATTTAAATACCCCAATATTGAATGCATTTTGTTTGGGTTATTATAATTTCTTTTCAGTAAAAAATTCGTTTCATTATCTTAATTATTTATAGATCGGGATAGTTTTTTGTGTGCAACTCATTTAACATTATGGGACTTAAACTTTGCACGTCTCTAACTCCTCTAATAATGCTTAAAAACTAACAAAATTTGGCATTTCGTATTAACATAGGTCAGAGATTTGAAACATGGATTCAAAAAGGGGTGTTGCTATTGGAAATTTTAAAGTTAGTAACATTTTTAATATGAAGATGGCACCTTATGCAAATTTTGTGCCATGCAATTAACTCAGAATGTTAATTGTTCACAATGTCAAAAAGGTCCGATTCTTTAGGATGAATAACGGAGGAAATAACCTCAAGTGGGTACTTTTTTATTTCCACAGCTGTACCTTATCTTATCGGAGTTTCAGCATCTTTAATTACAAGGGGCGTTACTATAGGGGAGTAGCTAAATTTCTACTCCTAGGGGACGCTATTTCCCGAATAAGAAAATTTCATAATTGCTCGCCTCTTTTTGACTATAAAAATGCAAATAAATTTCACACTTCACTTTTAATTCACTAGTGGAACTTTTTTCCAATGTGAAGGAAATTTAAAGTTTTACGTCTCTATGATCTAGTTTTTCAAATAGACCTAGTTAATATTGTAGAACTAATTAATAATTATCGAAAAATTATTTTTAAGAATTTCACAAAAAATTGGGATTGTACGGACCTGCATAACAGCTAAATGGATCACACATATATATATATATATATATATATATATATATATATATATATATAATATATATATATATATATATATATATATATATAAATATATATATATATAATATATATATATATATATATATATATATATATATATATATATATATATATATATATATATATATATATATATATTAGGGTGGTCCTTAAAAATGAATTTTCGATTTCAAAAAGTCTCACCCCCTCAATTTGTTCATTCATATGAAAAAGTGATTCCTGCAAAATTTTAGCCAAATTAATTAATAATAACACGTGCCCCACGGGGCTTCAAGTTTTAAAAAACGCAAAATTTTGTGGTGTTTTTTTAAAAATTCCGTTATAAATCAATATCTATGCCAACTACGAAAAACTACTCAATACAAATGTTATAGAAACATAAAATTTTCCTACAACTTTGTAATTTACAATTTTTATCTATGAGCAACAGGTTTCGAGTTATAGGGAAAAGAACGAGCGCAAAAATACGAGGATTGCAAATACGCAACCACACTACGCAAATGCTATCCATCACAATAGTGCGACCTAAAACTGATTATTTAGATAACTTTTAATCTTTTCTTTCTAAAAATCTCTAAAATGGGACATATTTAAATATTTTCTAAATAAAACCATTTTAAATACACCACAATCTAAAGACTGTCAGGGCCGTCGCGTGGGTAGGGGGGGGGGGGGCTACTTTCGCAATGAAGTTAGCTTTTTTAATGGAAAAAGCGATTACACCAGGAGTCATACAGGGACCCACGTGTTTCTCAACCTTCTCTCCTGTATTATTAATGATTACTGTATCTAAAAAAACATTTTCTTTCATATGGTGATATATCAGAAAAGATGTTAACCCTTTGTAACTGCTCAAGAGACTTTGCTGCATTTTTCAAGAAACCTAATGCGTTATTTTGAAATTTATGGAAAAAGCAACTTCGTATGAGTTTTAGTCATTTGTTCAATGGTGCATCTGAAGTTGGTTTTACTAAATTATGAATCGAAAAGAGATATTTCTTATTGCTTCCCTGGGTGGTCGTGTGTGGATGGGGCGAGGGCGGCACTTTTGCAAGTTAAATAAAAGATTACCTATGGAACAATTGGTGTAGCTAATAAGCAAACGACATTCTTGGAAATTTAAAGATCACAGACAATGTCCCTAATGAAAGCCTGTTTGCAGGCACAATATGTGTGTGAGGGGGAAGGGGGGCATTGGCTTGTAAATCTTAATTTTAATATAAATAAAAATAAATTACCATTTACTATATTTATTTATTACAGTACGTATGGCTTCAGTACAGTTTTTTAATCGCAGGATGTGTATTTTTTGTGACAGTCTTGCGCAGTCAATAAAATAAATTGTTTTTGGATTAATTCTTTGTAAACTGATAGTTGCCACCGCGAAGGTGTTCTCACTTTGTCGTAGTGCGGTGGCTTGCGTGTGTTGTTGATCCCGAGAGCTATGCCGGCGGTAGCTTAGCTACTGGCAGGGCCACCCATGCCGGACAGGTCGGAGGGGAGACACCAGACCAAGAGGAACATCCTGGTCCTCCAGGTTGGGGGTTGAGCGTAGGGCCAATCACCCTGCCTCGTAAAAAAAATACCTTGATTACAGAAACCGCAAGAAGTGAAACTCAAAATTCTCTGGGAGACAGTGCGGGTATCTTTGGCCCTTTGTGCGGCCTCATGCGCCTATAAGGCGTGACGAGTCGCAAGAAGAAGAAAGAAACTGATAGTTGAATTCTTCAATTAACATCACACCTCGTTCCGCTGCCAAATTTACGAATTTTAAAGATCTTGTATTTCCCTTCCTTTTAAATAATTTTCTTAATTACACCAATAATGGATCTAACTCCTTGAAATTTTTAATAATATGACATTTCTGTAATGGAAAGTGCATTATAATAATTCTTGCGTAGTTGTTTCTTTCGCAGGCAAGAATACATGCTTTTCTCTAAAATTTGAGATCTTCATCCAATAAAAAGGAACCACTTGTGTAAATTCAGGTTTACTTCACCTATATTTAAAAAGAATATGAGTAGCAATCTTCACGAGATAGCAATTTGGCACCCGCAACTTGGTTTTTCATAGAAGCAATAACAAATATCTGTTTTCGAGGCATGGTTTAGTAAAACGAACTTCATCTGCACCATTAAACAAATGACTGAAACTCATACAAAGTTGTTTTTTCCGTTAACTTTCAAAATAATGCTTTAGGTTTCTTAAAAAAATGCAACAAAGTTCTTGAGCAGTTACAAAGGGTTAACATCTTTTCTGCCATTACCATATGCAAGAATTTTTTTTATATATGCTTTAACTAGAGGCAGTAACCATTAATAATACAGGGGAGAGGTTTGAGAAACAAATGGGTCCCTGTATAACTCATGGTGAATCGCTTTTTCCATTAAAAAAGCTAACTTCATTACGAAAGCACCCCCCCCCCCTTACCCACGCGACGGCCCTGACAGTCTTTAAATTGTTGTGTATTTTAAATGTTTTTTGTATATAAATACTTAAATCTTTCCCTTTTTAGTTAACTTTTAAACTTTCCTGTTTAAAAATCATCTAAATAATCAGTTTTAGGTCGCACCATTGTGATGGACAGCGTTTGCGTAGCGTGGCCATGATTTGCAATCTCGTAAAATATCGCCCGTTCGTTTCCCTATAACTCGAAACCTGTTGCTCATAGATCAAAATAGTAAATTACAAAGTTGTAGAAAATTTTATGTTCTATAACATTTGTATTGGGTACTTTTTTGTAGTTGGCATAGATATTTTTTTATAACGGAATTTTTAAAAAAACACCCACAAATTTTGCGTTTTTTAAAACTTTAAGCCCCGTGGGGCACGTGTTATTATTAATTAATCTGGCTAAAATTTTGCAGGAATTATTTTTTCATATGAATGAACAAATTGAGGGGGTGAGACTTTTTGAAATCGAAAATTTATTTTTCCCCATGTTAATAAGGACCCGGGGGGCACCCTAATATATATATATATATATATATATTTATATATATATATCCCCATAGGATTAACATAGAGAGCAACCTTCGCTTGAGAAGCCAATTTTTGGTACTATTCCCCCTTAAGGTAACACGGGATCGAAAATTCATTAAAAAAATAATTTTGAGATTTTAAATTTTCTACTAGCCCCGTTTCTTCTCTAAAATTTTATATAGCACTTTACAATCAGTGCCTTAGAAGTTATATACATATATATTTTGGCGATTTCTCGAAAGTCACTTTATGTTTATCCTTTACTTTCTGAAACGCCCGAATAAATAAGAATTCGATAATGTTATGATTATCACATATTACGAGAAAGCAAAAATCTCTCGTAGCGAAAAGATTAAAGTAAGAAAGGTTTAACTTTGAAGCCAATTTTCTCAAAACTAAGTTTTGGAAGGTTCGAATTCAAGAAATATTTTTTTAAAAAAAATGACGGGTTCATTGAAATGTGCCTAACACATAGACATGGGGTTTAAGCAAAATCTGTTTAAAAAAAGAAGTCAAAGAGAAATTTAAAGGGAAAAAGTGTTGTTTTTGTAATTTTTGATACTTGACAAAGATTTTTTTTTCTCAGCAATTAAGTATTACTTTTACAAAATACCATGCTAAAGTTTTATAAAGTGTTTAATGTACCATTATAAATAAATTATACCAATACTTCTTATAGATTCTCATAGATTCTCAGAAAAACTATTATAAAAAAAAAGACTCACTGAACATTACAGTCGATGGGAGAGTCTATTGGAAAGAAACCTTCACCGGTAGGATATCTGTCTGTATCACGATTCTTTGGCGATGATAGCTAATTTTCGTCTAAACTTGTGTAAAAAAGCGGTTCCTCCCTTGGTTCTTCTCTAACGGACATAGTGATTCACCCAAGACACGAGTTAAATGTTTGTAGCACGAAAGAAGAACGAAGGAAGAAACTGGTTTCCTGTCGCCAACGTTCACCAAACAGCCTGGACTACGGAAAGATTCCTAGACAATCAGGGGGTTCTTCCCCTGGTAAATTAAATTCTGATAACCTTCCATGGTGGCATCACACAGATGTTGATCAGCACAGCGCTCTACTTAGTTTTACATCCCTTTATGTGCAGACTCTTGATACCAGTTAGTTTGGCTCTTCAAGTTGTGTGTACAATATATTTTAAAATCTTAATTTGTTAACATAGTGTGAAAGCTGCTTATTTCCTAGTCATAAATTTAAAAAACAAAAAAAATTATTCACGAAAAATTAAATTTAAAAATTAAATTTTACTCCAGATGAATTTGTCCTCGGGAGAAATTATCAACAGTAAAGATGTGGATCAATTTACCCAAAGAAATGATGAAACAATTACAGTAAGTATAACCTTCCAGTAAAACTGCAAAGCTTAAGATTGAATGGGTACGCTGGACCGTGGGTCTCCAAACTCAAGTGCCTCTGGGTTAATGTAATGGGGAAAACTATTTTCTCTGCCACTTTTCTCCGGCTGCATTGAAAATTTTTACATACATTTTTTTAATAATAAATTTAGATAACTTTCAGTTCTCTATATTCCCACTTTTTGAAATTGTTTCAAATATTTTGTGCAATTTTTTTTTTAAAAATTAAAAAAATATTCGAACCAATTTCAAAAAGTGTGATTGCCGGGCCTTGTACATCAAGAGCTACATTTATCACATAAAAAATACGTTTGCAAAAAATTGTCAATATAGCCGGAGAAATGTGTTAGTGAAGATATTTTTTTCTTCATTGGATTATACTGACGCACTTTACTTTGAAGACCCGCGGTCCAGCGAGCGCATTCCCCATTAAAGAAGAATGTAAGAAAACTTGTTAATCGACGACTGACGAAAGTCCAAAAACGCGATATACGACTCGAACATCCAATATCGATGATGATTCAATAAATAATTGGTGCGTCGTTACTTCTTGATATTTCAGCATTAAAATATGCCAGAAAATTCATAAGGATTCTCGAATTTCTCTTTTAATTATTCTCGTCTGTCGTCGATGGACCCGATCTTAATAATATTTTACAGGCAGCTGCTGTGTCGTGAAAAAAGATGATTTGTCGTTTTTGAAAAAATATTATGTGGAACCGTATATACCGTTTACGGACGTTCGTCAGTCTTTGATGGATCAGTTTTAGTTTTAAGTCCTTTTCAGTCTGTAGCTTTAATTTTTTACTATGGATTGCCGGTATCTCCAAACAGTCGTAAATAAAAATCGAAAATTAATCGCTGCTTCAGAGATGCACGGTGATATAGTCCCATAGCTCATGAGTCGACAAATACAATCTCACTTGAAGAGTCCATGGGAAAGAAACCTTCACCGATTGGATATATGTCTGTATCAGGATTCTTTGGTGACGATAGCTAATCTTCGTCTAAACTTGTGTAACAAAACCGGTTTCTCACTCGTTTCTTCTCTCGCGGCAACCTTGATTCTCCCGAGACTCGAGTCAAATGTTTGTGCACGAAAGAGAAGAAAGGAAGAAACTGTTTTCCTGTCGCCAAACAGACAAACAGACAAACAATAGTTCGCCAAACAGACCTGGCAACGGAAAGATTCCTAGGCAATCAGGGGGGTTCTTCCCTATGTCAATTAAATTTTGATAATTTTCCATGGTGGCATCACACAGAAGTTGCCCGGCACATCGCCATACTTGTTTTTATGTCTTTTTATTTGCAGTCTCTCGATACCAGTCAATTTGGCTCTTCAAGTTATGTGTATGTAGATTAACTGATGGGGCTATACTAATCAGTTGTCTACATAACTCTGGATCAGAAGGTTAATTTAGCTGAAGATGTTGAACTTGAAATAAGGCTAGTTACGAACAGGAACAAATGTATAATTTATTAAAAAGAAATAAATAATAGAAAAATCTAAACTGCGCTTAGGGCACAGTGCTAAGCTTTGACTTTGGTAAGCACAAGACTGAGCGAGACTGCGGGGTACATAAGCAGTACACGCTTATATAGAGAATCAAAAATCAGAATTAACATATTACAAAAAGTTAGCATACGAGATATGACATATCAGAAATAAAGATCAGAACTGTTCACTTTGGTAGAAATAGTTCGTCATACTAGATCGTTCGAATTTGCTAGCACCACAGGGCTCCCCCGCAAGTCGAATTCTAGGGTAGACGAAAGTGAACTTTCCTGCCGCTTCTTGTTGTGTAGGTTTTTGAGTCTATTGCTTGTGGTGCTGAAGAGGAATAGGGACTATTTTCTGTAATGAAGAATGCTGGTTTTAGTCTATTGATCGAAATGTTCTTTTCATATCCTTTAACACTGAGTTTGAAGAATTTTGTGTTTCTCTGAAGCACTTTGTATGGTCCTTCATACGGTTGATGAAGAGGTTTGCGGACGCAGTCTTGGCGCACAAATACGTGTGAAGACTGCGACAAGTCCTTGGCAACGAACACGTCGGTTTGAGAGTGTCTGGACGGTGGAGTGGGTTGGAGCTTCTGCATGGTGTCACGCAAACGATGCACGAAATCAGCATGAGTTGGAGTATCCGCTGAAGAAGAACACCTGAAGAACTCTCCTGGTAGTCGCAGCGTCGTACCGTACACCATTTCCGCCCCACTGACACCTAGATCTTCCTTGACACAGGCTCTAATACCTAGTAAGACACTTGGTAGTACCTGTACCCACTTTTCAGTTGCCTGGCATCTGATCGCTTGCTTTAGTTGCCGGTGGAATCGCTCAACAAGTCCGTTGGAAGCTGGGTTGTAGGCGGTGGTTCGGAGCTTTTCGGTCCCCAGGAACTTCATTAGCGCACCGCAGAGGTCGGATTCGAAGGCTCTACCCTGGTCGGTAGAGATGCATTCCGGGACTCCAAAACGGGATATCCAGCCTGCGAAGAATGTTTCGGCGATGGTCGCTGCAGTCTGGTCCACCATCGGGAAGGCTTCCGGCCAGCGGCTGAATCTGTCTACACAGGTCAAGACGTAGGAGAATCCACAGGAAGTCGGTAGAGGACCCACAACATCGACGTTGACGTGGCTGAATCTGCAACTAGGAAGAGGGTAATTACCAATGGCAGATTTTGTGTGGCGGTGGACCTTGTTCTTCTGGCACTCCAAGCAAGCTTTGCACCACTCAGCAATATCCATGGCCATCTCCTTCCAGACGAACCGCTCGCGCAGCAGCTTGGTGGACGCTTTTACTCCAGGATGGGCAAGGTTGTGTAGCGCTGAAAAAACTTGAAAGCGAAAGAGTTTAGGTACATAAGGACGGATAGTTCCAGTTGAAACATCACACAGCAATTTTACATCGGTTTGTGGGAAATCAAGGTGCTTTAACACAAGACCAGTATCACTATCTGAAACCTGCTTGATTTCCTCGTCAACCGACTGAGCTTTTGCCATGCCCTCGTAATCTATTTTGGATGGAACTTGTATTGAGCATATGCGTGGCATTGCGTTAGCTACGCAGTTTTTATCACCTTCCAAATAGACGAAATTGGTCGTGAACTGACCCAAAAATTCCAAGTAACGCTGTTGGCGAGGGGAACAGTTTTCTGTAGCGTTTTTGAAAGCAAACGTGAGGGGCTTATGGTCCGTAAAAATTACAAAATTTCGACCTTCCAACATGTGTCGGAAATGTTTTACAGCACAGTATGCAGCAAGTAGCTCGCGATCGTATGTACTGTAATTTTTCTCTGCCGCATTTAGTTTTCTAGAGAAAAATGCTAATGGCTGAACCACATTAGAGCAAGTTTGCTGCAAAACACCTCCTATAGCGATCTCCGAAGCATCTACCATCAAAGAATATGCGGCATCTGCTTTAGGATGTGCCAAAAGTGTTGCTTGTGAAATCGATTCTTTACAAGCATCGAATGCCTTAGTGGTCTCTTCAGACCAAACGATTGGCGTTTTGTCGCGTTTTTTCTTACCTTTGGTCAGATCGTGCAATAACGCCTGCTTTTCGGCAGCTTGTGGAATAAATCGATGGTAGAAATTTAATAAAGCTAGGAAACGCCTGAGCTCTTCGGCAGTTTTGGGCAGTGGGTATTTTAGCAGTACCTCGACTTTCTCTTGCAAAGGAGAAATGCCCTCTGCTGATACTTGGTAGCCTAAAAAAGACAAATTGTTAACAGCGAATAGACATTTGCTGACATTCAAAACTACTCCGTATTGGGAAAATCGTTCGAAAATTTGCTCCAAGTGAGCTTTGTGTTCATCCTCACTTTTTGAAGCGACAAGAACGTCGTCCAAGTAAGCGTAGCAAAAGTCAAGTCCTCTTAAAACTGTGTCGATAAACCTTTGGAAGGTTTGAGCTGCATTTCTTAGTCCAAAACACATGTTTACGTATTCAAATAAACCTATTGGTGTAATTACGGCAGTTTTCTTAATGTCAGAAGGTTCCATAGGGATTTGATGATAGGCTTTAATCAAATCTAATTTTGAAAATATGGTTTTACCTTCCAGTTCCAAGGCAAAATCGTGGATATGCCTTATGGGATACCGATCTGGTTCGGTGATAGAGTTAAGTTTACGGAAATCTCCACAAACTCTATATTCACCGTTACTTTTGCGAACCATATGTATGGGACTCGCCCATGAGCTGTACGAGGGTCTGATGATGCCCTGTTCCAAAAGTGATTTAAATTCCTTTTTTAATGCTGTTAATTTTTCGGGGGACAAACGTCTACTTTTAGCAAACACTGGTGGACCTTTCGTAACTATGCAGTGTGTAACTGCATGTTTTTTGGGTGCTTGATTAATGCAAGGCTTAGTAATATCAGGAAATATCTTAAGCAAATCTGCATAAGGCAAGTTTTCCGCTATTGTGCTTAAACCTAAATACGGTGTACCCGTAACTAATCCTAAAGTGCTTAAGGAAGTTACGTTATCGGTCAAGCGTCGATTGCGAACGTCAATCAAGAGTCCAAAATGTTGTAGAAAGTCCGCTCCCAAAATAGGCGTTTGAACATCTGCAATAATAAAGTCCCATGAAAAATCTCTACGCAATTTAAATTAAGGGTTAGTCGAACAGAACCGTAAGTAGAAATTTGTGTATTATTTACAGCAAAAAGACAAAAGTCGTCCTTTTTCATAATCCCTTTAACAAATCTTTTGGGATATACCGACACACATGCGCCGCTATCGACAAGGAATTGCTTGCCAGAATGCTTGTCGTAAACAAAAAGACGACTCATTCGTTGGCTTTCATTCGTGGTCGCAGTCACCGATAAGCCTGACCGTGCCCTAAAACTACAAGGTTTATTGCATTTGAGGGCTCTGTCTCTATGGCGAAAGTGATACCAACAAATCGCGTGTCGGCGGGTAGCTGCCGGACACCGTTGCCGACCACGAGAATTTGACCTATAACGGGGACGTTCAGAGTCATAGCCTCGAGCTCGATCTCTAGAAAGCCGTGCTATGGTTTCTTGCAGATCAGAGATCTGTTTTTGCATTGACAATACCAAATCGGCAGCAATTGAATTAGAAACGACAGGATTATTCATGCTTAAACAACAAAAATACCAAAAATTGAAAAACTACGAAAAAAATAATCACTGGTCCCGTGTCAAAACCACCCAATTAACCACTCACCGGAAATTGCCAAGTCCAGCACGTGCCAGTTTGCTTCTTGAGTACCGGAGCCAGACGCACTTGTCGACGTCTACAGTACACCATTGGTTTTACTGCTTGGCTTGAAGAAGGCAGTGAGCGTATGCCAGGAACCAGTCATTGAAGTTGCACATGGTACAGCATAATCCTTCTCGATGAAGTCCGAAGTTCGACGTATTTTTGACGACTGTCTTTCTGACGAAGTCCAACGTCCGGGTCACAACTGTAGATTAACTGATGGGGCTATACTAATCAGTTGTCTACATAACTCTGGATCAGAAGGTTAATTTAGCTGAAGATGTTGAACTTGAAATAAGGCTAGTTACGAACAGGAACAAATGTATAATTTATTAAAAAGAAATAAATAAAAGAAAAATCTAAACTGCGCTTAGGGCACAGAGCTAAGCTTAGACTTTGGTAAGCACAAGACTGAGCGAGACTGCCGGTACATAAGCAGTACACGTTTATATAGAGAATCAAAAATCAGAATTAACATATTACAAAAAGTTAGCATACGAGATATGACATATCAGAAATAAAGATCAGAACTGTTCACTTTGGTAGAAATAGTTCGTCATACTAGATCGTTCGAATTTGCTAGCACCACATGTACAATCCCGTGATAAAATATTACTTTGTTAACATAGTGTAGAAACTGCATATTTCCTAGTCATAACTTTAAAGAAAGTAAAATGTTATTAAAAAAATTTGAATAAATAAATTTCTCCACCAGTGGATTGGGCCCGAATTCTATAGTGGAGTTATGAAGCCAAAAGGATTCATTGAAGACAAAAGATCATTTAGAAGTCCATTCGTATTAGGTCATAAAAGACAAAATATTTATCTTCTTTTGGCAGGCAAGGTAAGTAATCTTTAGTTGAAATGAATAAGCAAGTTTTTATTTGTCTCGACGTATCTGAATTGGAGGGTCTCCCCCAACGCAAAATATTCTCAACAGATCACTTGTCCACCGCATTTATCAACATATAATAAAAATATAAAGAGCATAAGGCGCCGCCTTATGCTCATATAAAGAGCATAAGGCGACGTCATCTTTAAGAAATCTGCAGTTTTTTTGAATCAAAAGAAAATTGAAGTATATCGAATAGGGATTATGCAGTTTTTCTGTAGCAATTGTGCAGCAAATCTAAAGTCATTTTTAATGCTTCAGAAAAACTGCAGTTATTTTGAAGCAATAGAAAAGTGAAGCCTGATTATGGATATATCTGCGGTTTTTATGCAGCAATTCTACAGCCATTCTGAAGTCATTTAGTCGCTTTAAAAAAAACTGCAGATATTTTGAAACAATAGAAATTTGAAGTCATTTCGGCACTTCTCAACTGCAAAATTCTGCAAAATTGCTTCACAAAAAAACTTTTAAAAGAACTTCACAAATTCTGAAGGGATTTGAAACACTTAGTCTGCAGAATTGCTTTAAGAAAACTGCAGCTATTTTGAAGCAATATAAATGTAAAAATTGACCACATGTGTATCTGCAGTTTTTTTGCAGCAATTCTACAGTCATTCTAAAGTCATTTCGGCACTTAAAAAGCTAGTTACTTTGAAGCAACAGACGAGCGAGAATATTTTCTAACTAAAATATAGTTTGCTCATATATTAACAGAACCAACTTCATAACAAGCTTCTGTAGCACAGTCGTTAGAGCATTCGACTGCTGCCCAATTCCCATCGGATCAAATTCCGCGCTCCTACTTCCGAAATGGTCAGAAAAACAGCCCACTCGTTCGATAATTTATTTCTTTATAATTTTGATTTTAATAACATTTCGCTAGATGGCGCCACGCTTTCTTTAAAAAAGACCAAAATGTTTTGCAAAACTGCTTTACGAAAATTTAAAAAAAAACTGCAGTTTTCTTGAAGCAATTCTGCAGACTAAGTGTTTCAAATCCCTTCAGAATTTGTGAAGTTTTTTTGAAGTTTTTATAAGGTTTTTTTGTGAAGCAATTCTGCAGAATTTTTTGGCTAGGTTAGTACAACATCAACTTTTTTTGACTTATTACTTAGGGGAGAAACGTGTTGGCAAAATTTGCTAGAAAGCAAATTATTCTTTATTCGTTGAATTGTTTTCTAAAATAGAAAGCGATGAACTGCGGGTAAGCTGTTGGAAGATAAAGTCGGTCCTTTCAAATTTACTTACCCTGAAAAAGAGGACAAGTTTTGGATATATTTAGAATATTTTGTTGCAAAACTATCCTTTCCGTGGATTCAAAGAAAATTATGAGAGCATTTTCGATTTTGAGTTTTAACTTTGATATTTTTCCTTTCAACGTGAAATAATTAGGGGAGAGCACGGGAATCCCGCCACCTCGGGTAATGCCGCTACCCCTTGTATCTCGCCAGCGGTGTGTGTGGGAGGGAGGCTGTGAGCACTGACCTGTAGCAGGAAACAAAGTAATTTGTAGTATAGACACTAATGGCCGTGCGGTGAGTTGGTGTTAAGTTATTTAAAAAATACGGTTTTTAGTGATTTTCATCTAATCTTGAGCCTTCTGAAATTAAGAGAAAAGTGACAGTTATCTCTGAGTTAGATAAATCAGTTATAATCATTTAAAAGAGTAATTATTTGGCTGTTTTATCAAGTCGTTAGTTTGGACCCTAGGATAACTACCTTTCTGTAAACAAGCCGTCCATGTCATTTTGTCTTACTGGGGCCATGCCGCCACATCACTCTGGGGTTATGCCGCCACATGCAAAAGGATGGCGGCATAATCCGTAAAATAGAAATTTCATATATTGGCCCTACAACCTATTAGTTTTCGTTAGAGAAGCCACGTATCCGAAAAAGAATAACTGAATTGGTCAAATAGACAAACGAAACTTAAAAAAAACCCTGCATAGTTAGTTGGACATAGAAAGTTAATAAAAGAGCTGCACCCTGTACAATTTACCATTCCAAAGGTAATTAAACCTATTTTAGTTCTATATGCATTGCTTTATTATGTAATTTTCCATTATTTATAGATTATTTGCTTTGTTTATTGATGTGGCGGCATAACTACAGATACCGGGGTAATCCCGCCACTGTGCGAGCTTTAGAAAAATACAATTTTATTCAGTTTATATTAAAGATTTAAATTTTAAAAAATCCCTACAAGATAGATTATGAACTGTAGTATGCTATGCTCATTACAATTTACATTAATTGCAACACAATTCTGCATGAAAATTCAATTTCCTTTAAGGTGGTGCCATTCCCCTTCTCTCCCCTACTTAAGGTTACGCAGTACCCAAATATTAGTCAAAATATAAATTTTTCAGTTGTTTACTTATTATTATTCACAATGTTTTTCTGAATATTTACTGATAGCTTCATCATGATATCTTTTGTACAAGAAAAGTTATTGAATATTTTCTGTAGTCATTCCTGTAAGTTTGAATACGAATTTCGTCTGCTTTCAACGTTTTTTCTTTGTGTCGCGTTTTTCAATTCTTGGGTTTAATGAATCTCAAAGACATTTTTGCTAATAAAGTTAGAATTTTGAAATTTTTAATCTGCGTTCTTATAGGTATGGTTCAAAAATTTCGCATGAAATAAGATTTACTATGTAGAGTTTTTTTTTAAATGTTGAATACAATAATATGTATTTTTTTGTGATTTTCAGTATAAATGCATGTTACTTTTAAACTGTTGCTCACATTTTTAACTATACATAGTTCTTGAACTAATATAACTAAAAATCAATTTTTAAAGTTTGGTGGAGCTCTTCTGAAAATTGAAAGAGGAGTAGCGTTTTAAAAAAATTCAAAATGTCGACATTTTTTTAGCCTGCTTTTCTTTTTTTTTTAATTCGAAGAATTAAAAAAAATGAAAAAAGTAGGTATTGACAGGCGGTCGATGTCCGTCCGTCCGTCTGTTCATCCGTCTGTCCGTCCGTACCCCCTCCCAAAATCAGTTCTAGCAATCCGATCTTAAAAATTCTTTTTTCATTAGAAAGGTATGACCTCAGACACCCAACTTTCATACTTTTTGTCCGTCTGTCTGTACGATAAGACGGACATAAATCTACTATTTGACGACGAATTTCCCTTTGAATTAGCATTGAAATTCAATTTTGAGTCATTTAAATTGCTGAATTTAACTACAAAAGCCACGGACCAAGGGAGATACGTCAAAAAATTCAACGAATCGAAATTATAATACATTGAAAATTTCAGAAAAGAATTCGAAGTACTTCAATTATTTAAAAAACATCAAAATTTAATGCTCATTTAAAAAGCATAGGAAGCCATTTTTATTAGAATTAAATCACCGTTGCCATCGCAACAATTGCTTGCGAAACTTTAATTCTTTTAGGCAATAAATTAAAATAAATTTATTTTTAAGACATCGATTAATTTAAGATGACGTCAAATATATATTTCACTACGAAATCTTTGTATGTTGATATAAATTGTTTTCATTATATTTAAAAGCGAGGAATATTACATATTTATTATTTGAAATACAATTTTTTTGCAACCGATTTAAGTTATAATTATTTAATTTTCGAAATTAAATTAATGAAGCTAGCCGAATTTAGCAAGTAAGTGTTTATTGAGGAGTAGTTTTTGTTCTACGAAAAATTTAATATCTATTTATTAATACAAATAAAGCTGTGTTTAGTGCTGTGTTTAGTGAAAGATTCTGTGTTTAGTTAGATGCTGCGTTTAGTGAAATTTATTTTAAATTTAACGTGGAAAAACGGTTGTTGATGTCACTTACTGTTACGAACCTAGTTTCTTTCAAGATAAGAATTTTAGTAAGTATTTAAATAACAGGAAAGTAGGCTATTTTAGTTCTTTAAGAACTTCTTGTTAATAAATGAAATACTACTTGTAAATGTTTGTTTTTATTGCTAAAATTATTATTTAGAGTAAAAATTATATATTAAACCACTATAATTTACAAATTTATGTTATTATTTCTAAAAATAATGTTTTGGGTGCCGTGTCTCCTTATAAAACTAAAATTTTATTATGTATACATTATGTAATAGTTCGCATTCAAGTTATATTTTCTATTTTTTTTTCTAATATATTTTTCTTCATTTTTTGACATTTTAATTGGGGCAATATTTAGCATGTCCCATTATCCCTGCACATTTACATGTTGTTTAAAATCCTCAGCAACTAAAATATAATCATGTTTTATATCTGTGGAATGACTTTTTGGAATGTCCCGTGTGGAAAAACGGGGAGTAAGAATCTAGTCCCAACGTAGCCCGTGCGTGGCGCAAAAGGCGACGAAAATGGGCACCCAGTGTCCGGGGGTATAGCCGGGTACCCCGCCTGTATTCTAAGGCTAATACATGGGCGTGAAATAAATCACAAAGTCGAATATATAGAGAACTGTATTTAGGTTTAATTTATTATAGTTTGTTCGTCCGCCATTGCTTTGGCAAGAAACGAACGTTCGAATCGAAAGTTACTTCATAATACAAAAATGGAAGATTCCAAATGCAGCCTCGCAGGGTTGCCGCGCAGTAGAATGTTCGCCAAGGCGAGATTTACCGCGCCTGGAGATGATCGTTTGAGAGGCGATGCTGAACATCCCGGGCGGCGTTGAAATATATGGACTTATTTCAAGGAAAATAACATTTTTAGTACAATATCATATTTAAACATAATAAGTAAGAAAAAGGCAATAATAAAACATTTTATAAAATCAAGATAACCTTGTAGAAAAGTAAATAAACTTTTTTAAATTCTGTGTAGTCATTGATGGGCAGAATGCAGATTTTGGATATTGGTCTACAATATTGACCAGTAGCGGTTTTAATCACAACAACTCTTATATTGTTGTCCTTACCGGGTAACATATTTGTAATGCGGCCAAGTGGCCATTTACCGACTGGTATATTTGAGTCCTTTAGAATGACCATCATTCCCAATTTAACATTTTGTTTTGTGAAACACCATTTATTGGGTTGCTGTAGATGACTTAAGTAATTATTTTTCCAAAATCTCCATACTGTCTGCACCATTTTTTGTACTTTTCCCACTTGTCTAACAAGCTATCTTTTTTATCAATTAAATTTGGCTCCGGCAGAGAATTGATTGGCCTCCCTATCAAGAAATGGCCAGGAGTTATTACTTTAAAGTCGTCAGTATCAGTTGATAAAGGGGTTAACGGACGTGAGTTCAAAATTCCTTCAACTTGTATCATTACGGTATTAAATTCTTCTAAGGTTAAAATGGAATTACTGACAACTCTTTTAATATGATATTTGAAAGATTTGACTCCTGCCTCCCAGAGACCACCATGGTTAGGAGCCCTGGGCGGCAAGAACTGCCAATCAATACTCTCCGAAGCCAAAAAATGAGCTACCTCCTCATTTTTTGCTAACAATTTAAATAATTTCCGCATTTCTGTGGAGGCTCCTGTGAGATTAGTCCCGTTATCACTAAAGATTTTTAATCTTCTGCCACGACGGGCAAAGAATCGCCTTAATGTGTCAATTAGGGCCGGTGATGTTAAGTCGGAAATAAACTCTAAATGTACAGCCTTAGTGGACATACAAACAATTATTGTCACATATATTATTGTATAATACCTTTCTTTTGACCTTTATATTTTATTTGAAAGGGTCCACAAAGGTCTATTCTTACGTTGGTAAAAGGGGGATTACAAACAACTCTTTCCTTAGGAAGATCTCCCATGAACTGGCTTGCAGAAATTGGTTTCATTTTAAAACATGGGACACATTCATAAACTACCTTTCTAGCTATACTCCTACCACCAAGTGGCCAATATTTCTGCCGAATTGTATTTAACAAGGCCTGTGGTCCCACATGAAAGTCGCGAATATGATAGTATTGGAATATTAGTTTTACTAATTTAGAGCCCGAGGGAAAAATCAAGGGATGTTTATGGTCAAAGCTTACATCTGAATTAGCCAAACGACCACCCACTCTGATTACATTATTAGTTTCTAAATAGGGGTGTAAAAAACGTGGTTTGCTCTTTACGGGAACTGAAATCCCCTTTTTAAGAGCAGAAAATTCTGCTGAGAAATGCTCAAATTGTAAGTTTTTAATTAAGATTAATTCAGCATTTTGCAATTCCTCTTTAGTAAGAGGACCAGTTTGGCGTGGGATATCATTTTTATGACCATTTTCGAAAAATCTGAGAACCTAGCTAAGTATCCTAAGTAATTTACTATAGTTATTAGATCAATCAATTAAAGAATCATAAAAGGATATACTGTGAGAGGAAAAGGCCACCTTGGGAAGAACCTTCAGCTCCTCGAAGAACTGCTGGTCGGCAGGTTGAGGCTCGTCACTCACAGGAACCAGTATGTTGGTCAGCTCTGGTCCCTTCCACCAGATTTCACTGTGAGACAGCGCAGGTGCCTCCAAGCCCCTGTAGATGAGGTCCGCTGGATTGAGCTCAGGAAGGGGGGGGGGGGTGTGACGCCATTCCAAGTTCGCAGTCAACTGTTGAATCTGTGAAACTCTGTTGCTGACGAAAGTTTTCAATATATGTGGTGGATTCTTTATCCAGGCTAATGCGTTGGTGGAGTCGGAGGAAAGTTGGACACTTTTAACCTGGTGCTTAACAGCAGTTACGCACCTTTGAAGTAGTTGAGATAGAAGTAAGCACGCGGAGAGTTCAAGTTTGGGAATTGTAACAGTCTTGATAGGACACACACGGCTTTTGCTGCACAAAAGGTGGCTAGAAACTTCGTTGGAATTAATCTCAGTCTGTACGTAGATACAAGCTCCATAAGCTTTAGCTGAGGCGCCAGCGAAGCCTTCTAATGAAACAGAGTTAGTAGAAACAGGTAACACGAAGCGAGAAATTTTAAGCTGCTCGATATTTGGTAATGTCTTAATAAAACTTTGCCATTGTATAGCAAGTTCAGTTGGGAGAGGTTGACTAAAGTCTAACTTGTAGAGCCATAGCTGCTGCATAAATAAATTGGCCTTTGTTATAACTGGTCCCAGGAGACCCAGTGGGTCAAAGATTCTTGAGATTTGTGACAGAACCTCTCGTTTATTGATGTTGTTACTTGAATTAAGCTCTACTTTAAAGGTAAACGTATCACTAGAACTATTCCAGAGCATACCTAAAGTCTTAACTGTTATGCCATCTGAGTTCCTATCAAAAGGAAGGAAAGATAGATTTGTTGTTAGCTTCCATATTAAGGCCATATCACACGAGCAGTTTTCACCAACCCAACCGACAACGCCAACTTCTTTCCCCCCCATTGCTCCAAACCTGATTGGTAGAATTGCCGCGTGCTATGACGTAGGCGTTGGCTCTAAGTTGGGACAACTCCGTCGTTTCATCGCGACAGAGTTGGCCAACTTGTCCCCAACAACCAATCAGGAGAATCGGTGACTGACGCTATACTGACGTCACGGTTCTGTTTTGGTTGAAGCCAAATCTTCAAGCCATATTGCGCCAAGTTGTTGTTTATTGATTTACGAGCACGATATTTTGATTTTCAATCTATTTTTTCGATACAAATACGTTGAAAAGTCGTTTTTTTAAACGAAAATTGTTACTTAGAGCCAATTCCACATAAGATTGATTTCTATATCTCAGGGGGAAAATCATTTAGCACAGCTTTTAGTTCGATTTTAAGCATAAGAAATTAGCTATTTTTATGGATTTTCTTTCGTAAATGCAATAACTTTATATAGCATTTGCTATACACAAAGTAGATGCGTAAAATCGAACCTTTTGTTTTAAATGTGCAGGCTAAACTTTACATCAGCTTTAATTTAAAATTTGTTAAAAAAATATATGCAACTTTAAGAAAAAATTCCAACAATTTATAGCCTTCAAAATCTCTCTCTACGCAAGTGTGTTAATTTAACAATCTAAATGGAAGAATTAAAATTTTCAACCTCTTAGTGATTATTTGTTTTGTTTATAGAATAAGCATTTTAATATAGAATGTAATCATCAATGAATTCTGATATATAGTGACAAATTGAGATTGACTGGTAAAATTCTTTTTTAAAGTGAGCAATCTTAATCAAATTGTAACATTATTTTTTTTACATATTTTTCACAATTGTATTCCTTTTTAATGTCACCACTAATGGATTATATGTAAAAGAAAGGAAAAAGCTTCCATGACCAAACCCCAAGACTAATATTTTTTTAATAACATATACATCAATGGATCATATACATCACTAAACAATAGTGTGAAAGAAAAAAATAATAATTCTAAGATAAATCCTACAAGTGCGATTAAATATTACTCAAATCAATCCAAAAATCCGATTTTTTATAAATTGTCGCCTACTGTAGAGATACCGTTTTGGTCGTGACAGTCGGAAAAGAGAAATCTTTCCCTACTTTGGCAACCCCTTAACAAGTTTTGGGGGGGACGAAATTGGGGAGAGGAAGTTGGGTTGGTGGTTGGCGTTGGTGAAAAACCGCTCGTGTGATACGGCCTTTAGAATGCCACTTGTGTAGAGTCCTTCCTCCCTTTCCAAGGAGTTGAGTGAGTTCTGCTTTCAGCTTAATGAACTCATTTAGGTCTGACGATCCAGAGAGACAATCGTCCATATAGTAATAATGAAGAACATTTGAAGCTAGACGGTAAGATTCCTTTTCGTCAATGGCAATTTGTTTTAAAACCCTAGTAACAAGGTAGGGGGCACAAGCTGCGCCGTGGGTAACTGTCTTAAGCTTATAAGTCTTGATAGGAGAAGACTTACTGTCCTTCCACAGGATTTTTAGGAATTTAGTTTGTGAAGGATTTACTTCTATTTGTTGAAACATTTGTTTAATGTCTGTAGTAAATACATACTTGTGTTTTCTAAAACGCATTAGAATTGAGAAAAGATCGTCTTGTATAACTTCACCCTTGCATGCTATTTAAAGAATATTTATTAGTGGATTTTGCACTCGCATCGAACACGACTCTAAGCTTTGTTGATTCACTAGTAGGTCTTAAAATACCGTGATGGGATATATAGTAGCCTTCTGAGAAGTTTGGCTTTTCAGCTACTTCTTCCATGTGACCTAATGCTTCGTATTCGTTTAAAAAATCAGAATACACTGAGAAAAAAAATCTGTAACCATTACAGAAAATTTTTTTGTAGAAAACTTTTAATAGAAAATTTCTACAGTGGTGGAAATTGATTTATGAACTAACATTCTTTTCACCAGATATCGCTTTGTATTTAGTGCTAACAATTCAAATTTTGTGTGTTGGATATTCAGAGCACAATAACGGAATTTCACACATAATTTTTTTCAAAAAATGATATTAAATAAAAATATATCTAATTTTAGTTTTTAAGCATGTCAAATGATGGAAATTGATTTATGAACTCAAATTTATTTTGAACCCTGGTACCAAATATTTTAACTAGTTCTTCATTTGAACTTCAGGAGGGCTTACTATCAGTGTTTATAAATAAGATTAAGGCCAAATTTGTTGAAATTTATCTGTTTTATTCACATTTTACTATATAGGAAAGCTTGCGGGACTGCCTGAAACCAAAAAGGTAAAATATGACTCTTATATAATATTGCAACAAATCTGCAAGAGAAATTAGCATATTAATTAAAAGATCAATAAATATAATTCATAAATATTTGAAGAATCATTCTGACTTCGGCAAAAACCATCATTAAAAAAGTTGTAACTCTCGTGGGACGAGGGACAAAAGCAGGATTATTGGACTGGTACCCCAAAATGTTACCATTTGTGTCAGCATTTGTGCATTACAGGGCGAATTTGTTATGAACAATCACTTCCTGTAACTCCCAGAAGAGTAGGGCAAATACTGATATCGTTGTCGAACTTGAAATGTTCCAAAATGAAGGCTGGTCCAAAGCTTACTCTTCACCATAAGAACAGGCTATTAAAATATAGTCGTAACTACATGAAAATGGATTGGGTGGGAGTGGAGGGAGAGAAATGGGGAAAACTGACATTTGCTGATGAAAAAAAGTTCAATTTGGATGGATGTGATGGTTTAAAATGTTATTGAAAGGATCTTCGGAAATAACCAAGATCTGCCTTCAGCAGAAATGTTAGTGGTGGAAGTTTGATGGTTTGGGCCCCGATATCTTATGATTGAAGAAACAAGATTTTGTTTCTGAATTGTTGACAAACATCACTTTATTGCAGATTAGTTCCAGAAAATTCTTTAATTCTTTTTTGCGTTGCAAAACTATGCTTTTGATTAGATTTTTATGCATGATAATGCAAGTATCCACATTTCAAACGAAATTAAAGACTGTTTAATGAACTAAGTGTTGTTCATTTAGATCATCCTGCCAATAGCCATGACTTAAACCCCAAGAATAATGTCTGAGATCAATTGTTTTGAATAATTTACTCAAATGGAGTATGGTTTTAATGAAGTGTGCATCAGTTATGAAATAGAAGGACTTAATCATTAAAAACTGCAAATTGCTTGACCAAAACTTGACCCAAAGTTTTGTGTTGTCTATGAAAAACAAAATCAAGGAAGCATTAGCGACAAAAAATAGTTTTAGCAATTATTAATTGAGATTGAATGCAAAAGTTCATAAATCAATTTCCCTATGCTAAAACTAAAATATCAACAAAATAAATGGTTTACGAATTTATATAAAATTTTATTTACGTGTATAGTTTATAATGCAAAGCCTGTATAGTATATAAAATTTAAATCGATAAAAATGCATTTAATAAAGAAATACTGTTAAAAAACTGACAGTTCATAAATAAATTTCCACCACTGTAGTAATAATTACTAAAAATAGTGATGTAAAAACACATAATATATTTTTGTTAGCATTACATGTATATATCATGTAGATTTACAAGACTATTTTATGTATCACACACAAGTATTGTTTCTGTAAACATACAAGAAAATTTTATGTATACCACACAAGTAATGTTTCTGTAACTTAACACGACTATTTTATATATCCTATACAAGTAATGTTTTTGTGACTTTACAAGACCATTTTATGTACCCTCTACAAATATCTTTTTGGAACTTAACGAAACCACCTTACGTAGCCTACACAAGTATTGTGCAAAATTCATCTTTAAATAAATGAAAGTTGATAAGTTTTTTTTAACATACAATTATGTTGCCAAAAATTTCTTACGAACCAAATAATGTATGTTCCAGAAATATAAATTATTCGATAACGTTTTACAATTCAAATCCCTTATGGTAAACTAAAACAATCAAAGAATGTATGATTTTCCTATTTCCAGTACATAACAAAAAGGTACACAAGATTTTGGCAACAAATATATATTTTAAAAATCTATTAAATGTAAATTATAAGTCTAAAAAACTGAAAAGTTCAAAAAATAACTCCACACTAAGTCACGAAGCTGTGGGAATAAATTAAAACTAATATCGCAACAAATTTTAGTAATTTTTTTATATAGAATTATCGTTTCATTTTAAATAACACTTTCAAGACAGAATTATTTTGTTTGAACTAGGAATTTCAGCTAATGCTTGCAGTAAAAATGTCATTTTTTTTCCTCCCCTTGCAATACTTAAGGTTACTAACATGATGTACTCAAATAGTAATGATATTACACCAGTTACAAATTCCATATTTATTGACAAGCAAAACATTTTATCCCCTAATGGACCAAGACATATATCCTTCCTAGACAAGATCAGCATGTGGTGACTTCAGTCTCATCCATATTCTTCATAAATTGCGAGAATTTTTTAGCATCCTTAAAAAAAAGCAATTTGTTAGAGAATTTAAGGGAACTGGGGAGGCAAAAAATGTCAAAAATATCGATTTTGGTATTTTAATAAAATGTTATAGCTTGAACTTTTATCTTTAGGATTATATCTTACTTTTAACGATCCGAAAAGAATTCAAAATACAGTTGGAGTTTTCGTAAACACCGAAATCCGAAAATCGTACGTTAAGTGGAAGTTATTATTTTCTTTACTTGCCTTTTTCTCCATAAGTGTTTTTAGTGGTTTGTCGTACATTCGAATTGTTCCTTGCGATTCAAAAATTTGTGTATTGTTTGAAATTGTGGAAAATTTGTATTGATAATCTTTCAAACATTATTTTGCATTGATTTTGAAATCTTATAAAAATTTTTAATATTTTACTCAGTTTTACTGTTAGCATATCACGAAAAAAATCAAAGATTTCCAAGTATCATAATTTTTAATTTTAATTAACCAATAAGACAAATAAAAAATCCATGCACAGTTTTGTTAACATATATTTAAACATCTTATATAAAAAAAATTAGACATTTAAAAAAAAAATTGAGTTGCAAGGAGCATTGTTACGTTAAAATATTAATATATTTTTTTAATAAAAAAACTATTGCATATTTTTCTTTTATTATTTTGTATTTCCATTAAATTTAATGTCCCTGAGCTATAAAAAAAATTCATCCATTTTGGTCTGTAACTTTAAAAAAAAATAATAATTTGCCTCCCCAGTCCCCTTAAGAAAAATATTTATATACATATCAAAAGTAAAGAACTTGTCTTACCTTCTTTACAAAAAAGGAGCACTTTTCTTTAAATAATTAAGGCAAAGATTCCAGAACACCTTCCTCAGTGACTCCTGTAATCTTCATACTTTTCTCAATGTATGAAACTAAATTAGTATTATTCAAGTTCATCAATATCTTTAGATAAATATAGATTTCCAAAATCCTGATAACCTCCTTCCGCAACTAAATAAATAAAATTACAAAGCCATTATTGACCTTTTCATGCATAATAGAGTATATAATAATAATAATAAGGTAATTAAAAGATGTAAATTACTTTTATTTAAATTTTTGCTCAAATTATTTTTTATTCCGTTGTTTTAAAATATTTACTTTTGCGGACGGAAATCTCCACGGTATCAATACCCTATTTCCTTTTTTTTCTTGTTAAAAGTGAACTAAAAAAATTGACTAAAAATGCGTATGATCAGGTCTAACAATTAAGTGGGTCAAGGATATTGCAGTTTGCAAATTTACGTAAAGTAGGTAAATTTATAAAAAAAACAATTTCTAATTTTTTCAATGATATTTTTTCAATACTCAGGAAATCTATGAAGAAAAAAATTCTGCAAAAAAAAGTTAGAATTGCACAAATAAATCACAATTTACATTTACTTTCAAAAATTTTATCACTTTTATAACACACTAACCTCACAAACACAAATATTTATTAGTTACCTAAAAAATATTCTTTTTGGAAAATTTATTTTTGTCACTAAAATTTCATTTTACAAAATTCAAATACATGTAAGGCCGTTATATAATTATAAAGAAACAAAATATTTTGTTCCAAAAGTTAGTTTAAAACAAAAAAAAATCTTACTAAAG